>MNCI01037953.1:405891-420941 GCA_015680685.1 Gnetum montanum
AAAATACACAAGAAATCGCATATCACGCTGCTTAAGCTTCTCCCTATGCTGAAGCAACTATCCTTCTGATGCCGGACTATGTCGAAACACCATCACGCTAAGCGTCATTACGTTATGTCGCGTGATATAGCGTAAACAGCAAAAGCATAGAAAGATTAGGAATCTGCCCAGGAAGTTGCGGACTTGATACTACGCGCCTCTTGGCGTTGCTCTGTCTTATTCCCCCCTCTGGAATGCTGAGATGTGCCCTTGCCTGAATTGCGAATCTTTGCCTGAGGCCGACTTGCGATTTTTAACGGTGTTTCAATGGCCCCTCTTTGTGGACGGTTGGAGGGCTTACCCGAAAGACGTCGACAAAGAATACGAAACACCGGATCAGTAGAAGCAAGAACAGCGTCCATCCATGGCTACTCAAGGATTGCCCTGTCACCATGGAAGAGCAAAGCTAAAGGAAATGGGAGATAGAAGGATATGGCTGGAAACAGGTTCGGGGAAGATGCAAAATGAATTATGATGGTATGGGTATGAAATACGCTCGGACGCACAGAAACGTACGCACACTGATGTCAACAGGAATGCTTTCAGACGAGCGTAGCGCGTCAGCCTGAGGTTTCTTTGTGACCGATTATAGCAGGAATGCGTGCAAAAGGAGCGTTGCGCATCACTTTCTGCGATCTCTCTGCTAGCGTGAGTGCGGAAAATGAATACTTGCATATGTAGATTTTGCGTACGGGAACCGGGTGGTGGGGATGAAGTAAACAAGAGTTAAGGGTAGGATTGTGCGAGGTATAGGCGTGCAGAGCTAAGTGGTCGGGCAAACCTGAGCAGCCATTTCAACACGCTGTTGTACTTCACCGCTCAGATGGACGCACCTTTGGACAACATTCTCCAAGGCAAGTAACCTGCAACCACAAAAGAAAATAGAGGACACCATTGCTCATGAACAAGGGGCGAGGTTCTTGAAACAAACGCCGTTTGATGTGAGATAGAGAGAATGGGCTGTAAAGAAGGTGCCAGAGCACGCGGGCGGAGCCGCCAATCCTGACGATTGGTTCTGCATATCTTCGCCAAAAGGCATCAGACATAGTGCAGCTAACTGGTTGCATAAGGAACCAGCCAGATGAATTTACGAAGCCGGCGTCCGATAGTGATGATTGGCGGAGATTCCCAGGCCATTGCCGATGAGGATTTCGTCGGGGCTTTGACTGGCAAGGCTAAACTCTCAGAGGTACTACCACTACGGCGAGCGTGGCGGCGGCATCTTCGAGGGATCAGTAAGATGCCTCTTTGCTTATCCGAGGAATCAGTAGGATGTCGGTGGGGTGGCGACGCTGGGACTGTCTCAGCATCCCACCCCGTTGGCTGTGCAGCTGTACAGAGATGATCACGCTTGCTTGATTTACATGGTGGCAGTCTGTAAGTCCTAGTTTTAAGTCCTGGTAGACTGCTGTTACTGGTTTTAAGTCTCAGCAGACCATGGTCCCAGTTTAAAGTCTGGGCAGACCGAGAAGTGCTAGTTTTACGTCGTAGTGGACGGTGGTATGTCTGATTTATGGTCTCAGCAGACCGTGCTGTGGATCTCAGTTTTGCGTCATGACCCACGAATAGATCTGTGCTGGTTTTATGTCTCAACAGACGGCTACTTACCCATGCCAGTTTAGCGTCGTGGTGGACGCGTGCAAAAGATGCTAGCTTTTCGTCTTGGCGGACCTGTACAACATTGCCAATTTTACGTTGTAGAGGACGGTTACCACCTGCCAGTTTAGCGTCATGGCGGACGCATGCAAGGAATGCTAGTTTTACGTCGTGGCGGACGATCAATGCCAGTTTTACGTCGTAGCAGACGTCTGGTGCCAGTTTTACGTCGTAGCGGACGATGGTGGTCATACCTGATTACTCACGCTGTAGATACTGCTAAATGTAATACCGGTTCAGATATACATGATTTACAGGATTCGGTAGTTCATTGTCGTTGATGTCTGCTAGTCTGAAAGCTCCGTTGCTATATGCATCGACCACCGAGAAGGGCCCTTCCCAATTCGCCGAGAACTTGCCTGCCGGCTCACACATGGCTTTAAGGACTAGGTCTCCTTTCTTGATCGGACGCTGCTGAAGATTGTGATGATGCTTTTGTCTCTGTTTATCTTGATATTTCTCAATCGCATCAAGAGCATGTATCCACTTCTCTTCTACTGAATCCAAATCCATTATCCGAGCCTCGGTGTGTTGAGCCTCATTTATAATGGTGGAGAGGACCATTCTCAGAGAAGGAATTTGCAATTCGAGAGGTAGCACTGCTTCAGATCCGTAAACCAGGCTATAGGGCATACTACCTGTAGCTATCCTACATGTAGTACGGTACGCCCATAGCACATAGAGGATTTTATCATGCCACCGTCTCTTGTTACTGTCGAGCATTTTCTTGAGCAGATTGATGACTATTTTGTTTGATGCTTCAGCTTGACCATTCGCCTGCGGGTAATAGGGGGAGGAAAAAGACTGTCTAATGCCTAGGTTATCACAGAAGGATTTGGTTTCCGCGCTACTAAACTGTGGCCCATTGTCAGTCACAATAGTCATCGGGAGACCAAATCTGGTTACTATGTTGTCCAAGATAAAATGGCAAACCTGTTGGGATGTGATTTTCCGCAGGGGGACAGCTTCTACCCACTTCGTAAAATACTCAGTAGCGGTAATAATGAAGCTATGCCCTGCAGAAGATTTTGGCGTGATGGGTCCTATGATGTCCAGTCCCCATCGTTGAAATGGCCATGTTATCTGTGTTGTATGCAATTTTGTGGGTGACACGTGGATGAGGTTTGCATGACGCTGACATGTGTCACAAGTTTTAACCTTTGTCAGGCAGTCTTTTTCCATGTGTGGCTAGTAGTATCCTAAGCGATGGATTTTTAGGGCCATAGCCCGTGGTGCTACGTGGCCACCGCATAGTCCTTCGTGAATTTCGCCGACTATGTGTTGCGCTTGGTCTTTGTCAATGCAGGTAAGCAACATGCCATCAAAGGAGCGTATACAGAGAGTGTTGTCTCCGATGATGACGTATTGCCTAGCCCACTTACGGATTGCGTCTTTCTGTGTGCGTGTTAATGCAGATGGTAGCTCACCCTGTAAAAGATAAGTTTTGATATTATCGTACCACTCAGGCGTGCTTTCCTCGAGCAGAGCGGAGATTTGCTCCACCTGAATGATAGGATCTGCGTAGTCTGTAATTAATGCAGGGCAGGTGTTAAACAGGTGTGAGGGCACGTGTAAAGCCAGGGTGGCCAGTGCATCGGCCAGCGTGTTGTCAGTGCATGGGACGTGTTGGGCGTCGAAGGTCGTAAATCGCCTCAGAAGATCTTTAGCCTGATCGTAGTAAGGCTGCAAATGTACAGCCTTGCAGGCATAGACTCCAGTGATTTGATTTATGACAAGCATCAAATCGCCCCTAATTGCCAGGTGTTGAACATCTAGTTCACCGGCAGTTAGTAATCCCCTGAGGAGCCCCTCATACTCTGCCACATTGTTCGTACAAGGGAAGGTCAAGCAGTAAGCGTGTAGATGAACATCCTCAGGCAATAGCGTAATAACAGTGGCAGCACTGCCACCTCTGGCAGTTGAAGCTCTGTTGAAGTACAACGTTGCTTCGAGGCCTGTTGAGATAGGGCTTAGACTATGTACATGTTCGTCTGGGAACTCTAGCTCTATGGTTTCTTGATTGTTAATCGGTGAAGTTATTAACTGGTCAGCTATCACTTGGCCTTTCGTGGATGATTGACCAATATAGTGCAGATTGAATTCTGCCGTGATAGCCTTCCAACGAGCTATTTTACTACTCTCGTATAAGCTATGCGTAATGGCTCTAAGGATGTTGTTTTTACAGATGACGTTAACTTGACTACGAAAAAGATAATGCCTACATTTCTTAAGCGTAAAAACTAATGCTAAGAAATTACACTTGATGTCATTGTATCTGGTTTCGTACGCACATAGAGCGTGACTCAAGTAGTAGATGGGCACTTCCGACCCATCATCCCTTTTTTGACAAAGTAACGCTGCTATTGCTACGTCCGAAGTTGCGAGGTAAATGAAAAAAGGCAAATCCCTTTGTGGCGGGAAAACCGTCGGCAAATGTTGCAGTTCTTGTTTTAAACTGTCAAACGCATGCTGGCAATCGTCGGTCCATTCGAAATTAACCCCCTTTTTCAGCAAGTGTTGCATAGGGTGTAACTTGTCGGTTAACCTCGAAATGAACCGGCGTATAAACTGTAAGCGTCCCTGCAACCCGCGTAATTGCTTGAGGTCTGTGGGAGGTGTTAACTCGACAATGGCTTTGACCTTATCAGGGTCAACTCGTATGCCGGTTTCTGATACCACAAACCCCAGCATGCGTCCGGTTTTAACTCCGAATACGCACTTCTTTGGGTTAAGCCGGAGCTCGTATGTGGAACATCTTTTAAGGACTAACTCCAGGTCTCTTGAATGATCCTCTGACTTCAAATACTTGACAGCTATGTCTTCTACGTAATCATTCAGCCTTCCCAGGAGGTAATCACTGAAGATGTATGTCATGGCCCGTTGGTACGTTGCTCCGGCGTTCTTCAGGCTAAAAGGCATCATAGTATAGCAGAAGGTGCCCTAGGGTGTCATGAACGTCGTGGTCAGTTGATGTTCTGGGTTAATGCGAATCTGGTTATAGCCTGAAAAGCCATCCATGAAGGACAGAAGCGCATGCCCAGCTGTTGTATCCACTAGCTGGTCGATACTCGGCAACGGGAAGTTATCCTTGATTGTGGCCTTATTCAAATCCCGGAAGTCTATGCAGATGCGTATGCTTCTAGTCTTCTTTGGGACAACTACAATGTTGGATACCCAGTCCGAGTAATCGACCGCGTGGATGAAACCAGCCTGGTATAGCTTGGTGATTTCATCACGCACTGCTAGCGCGATCTCTGGCTTGTTTTACGTTCCTTTTGTCTAACCGCTTTAATCTGTGGGTCTAAGATGATGTTATGTTGGATTAGCCTGGGATCTAGTCCAGACATATCCTCATATGACCATGTGAAGACAGTGATGTTTTCTTGCAGGACCTGTGTTACGGCATCATGCGTTTCTCGTTCTAACAAGGAACTGACTTTAAGCGTTTTAGCGTTGCCCCTATGCGTAACGATAGAGACCTCATCAAGGGGGTCTTCGGTTATTTCCCTGGCCTCCAAGTCTAGCGTGCGCGTCAATTGTTCTGGCCATTCCGGGGACATCTCCGACGCAGCTATAGTTACGTCTTCTAAGGGGAGGTTAATGTCTATAAACGCAGGATCGAATTGCCTAACTACCTTTCCGTATGGGCCAGTCAAAGTTAAAGGTGTTGTCAGTGTTGCGTCCATTTGTTTGTCCTACAAAACCGCAAAGTGCGTAAATGGTTAGGAAGAACATGACATGATGGCTAGCAAACGTGGCAAGCTAACAGAATTTTGAATTTTGCAACGAAGTTGTAATCAATGCTACCCGATTACGAGGCGATAAGATGTGGTAGTTTAACGTCGTTTCGGACAGAGGTGCATGCGATATCAACCACATTAATATCTTGATTTTTGGGTTCTGTTTCAGGAAAGTCCCGCTGAAATCGGATATCAAGTCGGTGATCCTCGCATATAAGTAAGTGTTTTTTCGATGAGAACAGGTTGTTGGCTATCATGAATTTGAATTCGTAACCGTTTCTGATCGAGAGAAGGGCAAGCAGAAGATTGGAGCGTGTAATCTTGCGAAGATTTGCAAGCATTAGGCTATGAAGAAATTTTGAGACCGTCGCAATGGCACCGAAGACGAAGAGGAAGAACGCGAAACTGGCCAAAATTGATGAAGTGCAAGAAAATCTGAATCGTGTTTCGCAGGCGCTGGTCGATGTTTACGACCCAACGCCTTTGAACCGGTAGGCCATTCGTCCTGTGCTTATGTTCGTTCTTAATGTCTATACTTTTTTTTTCGTGATGTCTCTTGCGTGAATGTGAATGTCAAAATTGCGGACCTCGAGTTAATACAAGGGTTTTGGTGAGGTTGCGTCTATCGCCGTTGTCAGGGACGAACCTTGCGTCATTGCAAGGGTATGGGCGATGTCGGCCTGGATAGCTAGGTGTAATTTATGAGTTTTCTGCGTTTAGTGATGCAAATGTAAATGTAGGTATTATGTGTGTATTGGTTTTCTGTACAGCATTGCGCTAAAGCCCACTTTGATTGTGCTGGATATCATTGGGGTTCTGTGTTGTATAAATCCCATTGTTCCCAATGTCCCTCCCCCGCACACACGGTTGCAAGGGAAGGCAATATGGTTTCGACAGGGTGCACTGGAGTTCCGGCAGTTCTTGTTGCGTAACTTCAGCATCATCGTATGGTCTGATGTGTCTGATGACATCGCGGGTGCCCTGTTACAGCACCTGCTGATGGGTTCTGCGCAAAAAGTTTTGGCCTTTTTGACAGATGGGGCCATCGACACGGGCTGCCCGGAGGACCGAGAACTTAGCGCTCGGGGGTTACGAAGCTTGCACTGGATCTGGGGAATGGCTCAGTTCAACTGCTATCACGCATACAACATGTTGTTCGTGGCGCGCCATGTTTCGACGTGTTTCCAGAACCCACTAGGCACGGTGTACTACGTCGGCGGGTAAGCGAATTCTAGTAACTGTCTGTGTTTCTGTTTTGGTTTATGTTTGTTTTCGGTGTGAAATATAGGGAAAATGGTAAAAAAATGTAAAATAAGTTTATGTTGTATGACACAGGTTCTTTATCCAGGACAACAGGTTAGTTGGAGATGGGGATGTATTATCTTGGGCCGAAACGACGATAATGGCGTTTACCGCTACTAGCAATGTATGCGCCGGTGTTATAGAGCAGATCGGCTTTGACATGCGTGAGTATCCCACCCGTTACGCCAGGGTTTTTGAGAGTTGCCAACGAGTCGGGTGGCTGCACGATGACTGGACCTTGGATCCGCCCCTCACCGTCGAGGACGTGCAGAGGGAACTCCCACCATTTCCGTTGCCATTTGGCCCCGGTAAGGCGGTGGTGTAGTTGAGTACTGCGTAATGTTATTGTAGATTTTGGGCATTGCATAATAGAGCTTTGATTAATTCGTGCTTCATGTTGCGCAGTTAGGGAATCTCGAGAGATTACCCTTACGATTTCCAGCCACGAGGTGAGCGATGTCCTTTTTCGCTACGGCGACATCAAGGACGCACAGCGCTGGCTCAGCCACTCGGCGGCCCCAGTCGCGGTGACCTCCAAGATCCGAGCAGTAGGGCTAATGCACCTATTTTTGGCTACGACTCCTAATGTCCCTGCCAGCGAGATGCTAACCTTGGTCAACTCCTTCAATGAGAAGGCTGAGCATTTTTGGACGCGCATACAGAACGTGCACGTGAGTTTTGACATCGACGCTCAGCTCTTCGTGGACCTCTTTGGCGTCCCCTCAGACGGCCCTCCTGTAAGCGAGAAGGTGAAGAGGACCGAAGCTTTCCAAAACTGGCTGAAGGAGTGGGTAAGGGTCCCAAAGGAAAACAAAGGGTTTCCCTGCAAAAAATTCGAGATGGGCGCCTCCAAGACACTTTATCCCCTTTTCCGGACCCGGGCCTTCCCCAAAACCCTCTCGCAGGCAAAGTTCTTTTCCGTAGAATAGACCCGTATCATGCAAGAGGTTCTGGAGGAGGGGACTCAGTTCAATTGGGCAAGCTATTTTGCCAAAGGACTGCGTAATGAGATGATCAAGCTTCGCAAGAAGCTTGAATCCCTTTTCAAAATGCATTACGCGTTCTTCATAGCTTGCCTCCGGCGATTTGCTGAGTTTTTGGTCATTTAGAGGAATGGGGTCTGGGTGCAGCAAGACCAAGACCAGCTATCCAGACCTTGGATTGGCCACATTCTCAGCACTGCCCGTGGGCAGGATCCGCCAGAAGGGATCAGGGAGTCGTTGTCTATAACGACTAAGGGTCTGGCACCTCCCCAAGTGCGGGGCCTCGATAGTGTAGGCGGGATAATGCCTACCTACACTGGCGACGGCTCACGAGGGAAGCGCGTGGTGGAAGAAATCGTAGAGCCTGCAGTTCGGTGGAAAAGGCTCTGCCTGGCTGAGGCCCTTGAGGGTGACGTAGGCTGGACTATGGCGATAACAGTTCAGCGGAGTAAGCCACCGCCTGGTAAGCGTGAAAGAATTATATTACGCAATGTTTGTTTAGATGTTGTACGCAATGGTATACTATGGTGCTATGACATGACTAGTAAAAATGACGAAAGAACTGACCCCTAAGATGGGGGCGATAACACTAAGTCATAGGGAGGGGGCCTCAATTTTGGAAGAAGAGGTCCCGGCTGTTAGTGTGAGCCGTGTACAGACTCGGGTGCGTGAGGAGGCCCCAGCTACTGGAGCCAGCGACGCACAGACTCAAGTCCGTGAAAGGGAAGGGGATACGGAAGATGTTGACAAAATCGCCACTGTCACCGGTAGAGGTAATAAGTATGTTAGTGTGTTTGTAGGATTTCTGTAAATGAGTGAGGTTTCTAACGGAATTACGCTACAGGCGAAGAGGACACGCCCACGTCTGTCACTGTGAGCAGAGCATGGAGGGACTTCCCTGATAAATTTGCCTTCATGGAAGGCATCGTCAGCGACATGATTGAGCGCCTAGAAGGCGTCGTCAGTGACATGATTGAGCGCCTAGAACGCGTCGAACCTGGGGCGGGTACGTTATGGTTGTACTCAGTTTGTGATATTTCATAAGGGTAATGTGTCATCGACGCTAATGATTGTTTCTGTTAGGAGCTCGCCTCCGATGGGATCCCACTGAGCCCATTGATTTGGACATAGTGGAGCCCCCATCCAATGAAGCAGCTGTGCCACGCCACATTTATGAGGAAATGCATAAATGTGCGTTATGCTTGACACGCTCCTTATGGGAGAGTAAGGACGTTAATGAGAATCTGTGGAAAAGGTTGCAGAGGTCAGAGCAGAAGGTTGAATCTCTGACGAAAGAGGTCAGAGACTTAAAATCGCGATGTGACTTCTTACAGGCGCGAGCATCGGGGGATGAAGACTGGCATACTATTGTTGTCGATTACTCTCGATATTGGTCAGCCATCAAACACAGCGTACAGACCAGTCGCGCGTTAGTTGAGCAGCGAATGCAGGTAGAACTCCTGGCTCAGAAAAGCTGGGACTGGAGGGATTATTGTACAAGTGTGCAAGAATGGAGGTAGAAGGAGAAGGATCACAAGCACTTGTACAAGCGGGAAAGCATTGCTTATCGGAGGCTCTACCGAGATCTTACCGTCAGGGCCCAGTCCTTAGAAGTCTTTCAGGACGTCATCGGCGCTTCCGATGCCTTCAAGAAGTTCGAGGAGCAGGTGACCGTCAGCGCGTCCCCTGAAAGGACGATGACTTTCCCTGGGGGTCAGGCTTCAATCCCTATTCTTCCCGGACCCACCCCGCTGGAGCAGCGTGGAGAAAGGGAAGGTGAAGGCTGGGGCAGCCTTGGGAGAGGACGTATGGCTAGATCTAACCGAGGAAGAGATCATGAAGCGCTTGTGGGCTGGTCTGGACAAGCTCCCCTTTGTTGCGGAAGCAGGGCCGTCACAAGTAAGTTTACGCACGACTTAGTTTGCATTTTTGATTGTGATGCTAAGCCGTGTGTAACTAATGTGCTGACTGTCTTCAGATACCAGCCAAGGATAGGGAAGACGAACAAGCTGAAGAGTTAGCGGAGGGAGCGGCGGAAGTAGCGGAAGAAGCAGAGGAAGAAGGTGAAGAACGCAACAATGAGGAGCGTCCTTCCGTGGAGCCGGCGCCGGAACGGGGACCTCGCAGAGAGGACATTCTTCGTGAAAGAATAATTCCTAGAAATGACAGCCCATTGGAGGACGATCCATTAGCATTGGATCTGGACTTAAGAGATACCGGTGATAGTGGCAGTAGGGGGAATGCGTAATTATAATTTACGCATAGTTTTATTGCATGTTGAGTGTAATATCATTTTACGAATGACTTGAAAGACGTGTTATAAAACCTAGTGGATGCGTTAAATGTCAGTTACATATATTTTTATTCTTTCTTGCGTTTTTCCTGTAGAGTGTAAGAGTAATTGTTGAAAAGTTCGCCTAAGTGATAATGATAGAACGTAATTCCTAGTTTAAGGCCATTGCGGGCCAGATGCGTAATGTAAAGAAAGCGTAAATGATGATTGTAGATAACTCCGGACGACTAGTTTAAGGCCGTTGCGGGCCGGATGCGTAACTACGTATAATAGTATGAAGAGGTTGATTTTGTATAACTAGTTTAAGGCCGTTGCAGGCTATGGTGCGTAAATTGTAACAAAAATGTAATGGTGTATAAATGCATGAAGTAATGCGAAAGCGTAACTAACGCGGGTACGATAAAACACGCAAAAATGCAAAGCGTAAACACAGAAAGCAAATATAGCGTAAAAGTATGTTGAAACAAACAAAAGAAGCTACTAAGCGGGGAGTGTGCTAACTTACACAAGAATGGTGGTACACGCAGAAGACCATTGTTCAACCGTCGATACGCAATTGTCTCTTAATGGTCTTCACGTTGAGCGCTGCGTAAGGGCGAGAAGGCTTATGGTTTGACTCCTCTACGCTGTCATCCAGAAATGGTAGGTCGGCCCAGGCTAGACCGTTGTCGTTGTTATTGGTTTGTTCGGGGGCTTGGAGATGGAACTAATCGTCAGTTGTTTCAATCTCTGAACCCCGTTCCTCTTCGATGTTATTGACGGTCCTGGGGGTGACCTCATCACCGCGTATGATGACCTCCCCCCCGGCGTAGGGCAGGTGTATCGGCGACGAAACCGCCCTCAGCTGGGCTAACCATGACCTCCCTAAGATCAAGTTGAAACCAGGCATCTCCTCGACGACTAAGAATGTGGCTTCGGTTGGGAATTGATCCCCCGCCACAAACTCAATACGCACCATTCCCTTGACTTGAACCCGTGCTCCGTTGAACGATTTTATGCAGGCCGTCGTCGTGGGAGTGATCTGGTCGACCAAGCCCAGCCTATCCACTATGGAATAAGGGACGACATTAGCATCTACGCCATCATCCACGTGCATCCTCCGGATCTGGTACTGGCTGACCCGAATGGTAATGAACATAGGCTCAGTCGTTACTTGACCTTTCTCCGGGTCGTCTTTGATAGACTCGTCAATAAAGGTTAGTGAGGTAGGCTTGGGTTGTTCAGCTTCGGAAGGAAACATGATAGCGTGTATCGCTTCCTCTTCTGCTGGCAGGTTGGCATCCACTGATATGGATGTCAGCATACGTACCATAGCCTCACGATGTTCTCGAGACGTCATCAGTAAGTCGTACAAGCTCAGCGTTGTGTTCTTTTGCTTAAGATTGTTTGACTTGCGTGAATGCACTAAGGAGATCCTTCTCTCAGCTGGGTTGTTTATCCCCCTTGTTTTCCTCCATTCGGCCCAAAAGACAGATCTCTTGAGGCAGAGCGGTGTCAGTGCGGGGGTTGTTCTTCTTCCTGCTAAGAGAAGGTGGCTGCGTTTCTGTACTTTTAGCCTGCTTCTGAGGCATGGACAAAGGCACAGAGGCTAGGGGCCTGGGCTTAGGGAAGCCGAGCGTAAGGTGGTCTTTTATTGCGTTAACTGCGGTATTCTCCCCCTTTCGCTTGGGAGGCGATGGCTGGTGATTTTGACCGGAGGTCTGCCCCTACGTGAGAGGAGCAGGCCGTGGTTCTGGCCCCCTGATAATGAAGGGCGCTCTAGGCGTGGGCACGGACAGAGCCGCGGCTTGAGTACTGCCGCGCGACTGAGGGCCTACTTGGGAAGGTGCCCGTATGATGAAAGGTGGTCGTGAGACCCCACTGGCTGCCGCTAAAGTAGTTGGCCCCCTTGGTGAGCTGGCGGGCGCGTGCAAAACAAAAGGCTATTTTGGCGGTCCCTTACGCTCACCGTCCGTACTCACCACAGTGATTGTATAAGGATCGTAGTTTGCGTTCAACGGATCCTTATATACATGCAGTGCTTGATTTTCCGGTCACGTAGGGTTACTGCTGTCTAATTTTAGATGACCTTCGTCGATCATGCGCTGAATGTCATCCTTCAATGCCCAGCAGTAATCCGTGTCGTGACCACACATCTGGTGGTAGTCACAGAAACGGTCCAGCCTGAAAGATCTCGGAACTACTGGTTCGTTAGGTAAGGCTAAAGAAGGGTCCTTCAGCAGTTCACAGTGATATCTATGATGCTTCAGGGCTTCCTCGGACACCTTCTTAGGTTGAATGTGCCCTGCCGCTAACAGTTGTTTCAGCAATTCAGAATGCTTTACAGGTAAAGCCGCATATTTTGAACGATCTTTACGCTCAAAATTTGGATTTGGCTGGGGGGATCTTCAGGGGTAGCTGTGGTTTGGCTGGTGCCGGCACCAGCCGTGGCCTCGTGAGGCGCTGTTGTGGGCGCCTTCTTGTTCTTGTTCTTTGCGCTTTTAGTCAGCGCGACTACCGTCGTTGTTGCTGCCTTACCCTTGTCTTTGGCCTTGTTGTGTGTGTTCTTGTAGGCGACATACGCCGGGTCTTTGCTGGCCTCCGCAGCATCTTGGATGCTCCTAACTTGTGCGAAGGCCTGATGTAAATTACTCGGGGAAAGGTAATACAGCTTTGACTTAATGAAGTCATTGACTGCTCCTTGAACAAAGCCAGCATATGCGAATCCGCGATCGGCTCGCGGATCTCGTTCAAGGTGGCATTCCAGCGCTGTATAAACTTTTGGATGGGCTCGAGTGGGTCTTGTTTCACCCCCATGAGCTGATCCAGTGTGACTTCCGGCTTCAAATTGTATTTGAAGCGGGTCACAAATTGGGTCAGCAGCTCTTCCAAGGTTGAGATGGAGGAGCGTGGGAGGGCTCAGTACCAATCCAAAGCTTTCCCTATTAACGACATCGCAAAGACGTGGATGATAGTGTGTGGCCACTGTTGAAGCAACAAGGATTCAGATCTAAACGTGACAAGGTGAGCGTTGGGATCTCCCTCCCCATTGTACTTGGTAAAATGAGGCAGGGTCATCCCCGGCAGTAACGACAGCATAGGGACCGCTGAACTGATCGGATCATCCTGGTAAAAGTCCATGATCTGAATAGTATCAGATCCAGCAGCTTTAAGGCGTCGGACCTCCTCAGTGAGGGTCTGTATAAGCTAGAAGGCTTGGTCTAGACCCGTTGACGGAGGTGCCTATGCAGCAGGCGCAGGAGGTTGGACCGGGGGGCGGCACGAGGAAACGGAAACCATGGGAGAGGCTGGCTGGCTGCTAGTGGGGCAGGGATCCCAGCGGGCAGGGGAGCCTGCAAAGACCACCACCCGCTGGCTTGCACAGAGGGGTTGGTAGTCGTCTGCTGCACAAGATAGGGATAGGTATGCTGCGGGATCCTCTGTGGAACTTGCGCCGCAAGTGCAAACGGGGGCTGCACGCCATACACCGCAGACTGAGTATGTTGCATGGCCGGGTTGGCCCACTGACCTACGGCAGGCTGTTGGACGTATGTTTGTGGCTGAGCAGTTGCAGGCATCTGTTGAGTTTGTGGATGCGGAAGCGGCATGGTCTAAGCCAGGCGCGTTACAGATATGTTATGGGGTTGTATCTGCAAGATGAAATGGGGCGTGGCGGTTGCCGGGATTACCGCTGGGATACTAATTACCTATTGTGATGGAACCGCCCCCGCGTTATGGTGCGGTAGTTGTGCTTGCAACCCAGACGGCTGCGCGTTGGCCTGCGGAAGGACAGGGATTTGCGTCTGCGTGGTCATGGCTGAGTCCAGAGAGGCTGCCTCTCCGTTGAAAGGGAACAACGGATTCACGTACGTGTGGGGCGTCAGAGTATGGAACGAATGTTCCGACAAAGCCGCGAATTCGTCCTCTTCCTCTTCCCCGTGCTGGGGCTCCACCACAGCTTGTGAAGTCTAGCCTTTGGCCATGAGCAACTGTGCGATAAGTTCGTATTGGTGTTCGGTCAAGGGGATTATGTCGTAGGCTGTTGGCTTAAAATCATAGCCCCCCCGATGGAGCACCTCAAAGTTTCACTTTGCTTCGAGCTCGGCTCGACTGAGAGCCAGCCTCGCCTGGATCTTAACGCATATGAAGTTGTATTCCTCAGGGGTTATAACCGTGAAGATAGGCTCTTTTCCCTAAAGCCTTAATGAACGGCGCAATGGTCCCTGAGGTCCCGTTGCGCCAGGAGCTGGTCCTGTGACTGCTGTAGGATTGATAGGGGCGACACCCAGATCGGTGGTGACCATGGCGGTTGTGTTTGAGTAAAAGGAATCCATTGATCGATGAAGTCAACAGTGACTGGTAATCGGATCTAAAAGAAAATGGCTGGCAACAAAAAACACAAAAAGGCTTTCTACCCTATAGGATTTCAAAGAAACCGTCCTTGCGACCGATCTATACCACGCGATTAACCGTAGACTTCCTTAGAGGTATTACGTCTATGGTTTTAGGGTATGGATCACTACCAGGGCTACCCGAAATATCCGGATCGGAGCCTGAAGGCCCTCCTTCTAGCGCTAGAAAACTGTAGCGACAGAAAACGTCGGCAGCTGAAAATACTGACCGAGATTCCGTGTATACAGTTTTAACCACGGATCTGCGCGAGGGCTATGCTGGAAAAAAGCGAATCCGCGGCGCCCTGAACGGTCTTGTCGATCAGACAGGGACTTACGGGTCAGTAAAACAATGAAGATTACGGATCCTTGCGTGCTGCGATTTGATTCGAGGGATAGTGAAATGGGAGGAAAACAACGTCGATGGATCGCTACACTGATAACGTCAAACACGCCGAAGAGACGCTAATCAAGAGAGAAACGTGTGATTTTCAAAGATCTATGTTTCGATTTTTGAAAGAATGTATGTTACGTTACAATGGGAGAGACCCTCGATAACTTGATGTAAAAATGAGCACAAAACAACAAGGAAACTGTCCAGACAGAAATTCGATCTACCTCGTAGGCCAAAGCTGGGATGCAAGGATGGTCAAGCTCTGAGGTCTGC
>MNCI01037953.1:422367-440325 GCA_015680685.1 Gnetum montanum
GAATTGTATAGTCCCCTTTTTCTAAGAAAACTTGTTAATGAATTGGTGGCTAAGTATTTTTCAAACCAAGGAAAGACTCAAAGGATGAAAAGGGTGCGATTTCAAGGGGATTCGATGCATTTGTGTTGGCCATCCCCTTGGGTGCTTGGATGATTTTTCTTGGGGTTTCCACCATTCTGACATTGTTCAAAAATCAAGAAGCTGAGTGAATAAAAATAAGTCTTTGCATGATGTGATTCTCACACAAAAAAAAGGTGTGAGAATTCAAAGCACACCCCTTAGACATAATAAAGAAATATGGGCTACAAGCACTAGTTATGGAATTGGAAAGACATGTTACCCATGCCTGAAGGTTCTCTCTAACTAAGGGCCCTTCTTGCTTCCTACTTCTCCATCTCGCTCTCCTCGGAATGGTGGTGACTCTTTGTGTAAGCATTCTTGTTGCCTCAAGAGGATGGATTGGCCAAGTGTATTGATGCGAGGTCACTGAATGTGGTTGGTTTGAGTCTAGATTTTGGATGAGTTCTACTTAGTTATCTTAACCATGAAATACACAAGGGGCTTTACACAACCTTGTTCTTGGGATTCCATTCCATTCTCTCCTCTGCATCTTTCTTCCCATTTTCCACCTCATTTCTAGTTTTATCATTAGTACATTCTGGGTTGATGCATTGTTTTTCTTTGGTGAATTCTTATGGGTAAGCTTTTAACTCTTGCTTCCAAATGACATTCCTAAAGGCTACAGAATCTTTGGTTTCTGGGTTTGTCAAGGCATAAAGGGCATGAGCCTACTTTGGGAAGGACCCACTGGCATTTCTTTTTGGTGCAATTGTTAGCTTCTTTCCCTTAAACATTTCCTACAATCAATCATTTCTTGTTTCATCCCCATCCATGACATCCATTTTATTAGTGTTGCTGTTGATATTTTTCATCTTTCTTTTTTCTCATGTTTTTCCATCTTATAGCTACCAGAGGTTCGCTCTTAGTCGTGGAGGCCCTAGCACAAATTTTTCAATTTTCTCCATTTTACTATTTGTCTAACCCCTACAACTTGGGTAATTACCAATGATAAATCTCCGAACCAGTTTCTACCATAACCACAACTCAGCTAATGCACTTCATATTGAGGCAAGGTATCAACTACATTATGGTTTATCTATCCTTACACATTTGTGACTACGTTGTATGTGTAGATGGTGATCATACAAACAATGGACTAGGCTTGGAGGAAGCACTCAGGATGGATCGAGACTAGAGCATTTACGAAAGGAGCAAGTATGGTGGCATGGCTATGGATAAATAACGGAAGGTGCAATCTTAGCATTGGTGGTAACACGCTTCATTTTCTTTCTCTCTCTTTCTCTACAAGTTACCAAATAAAGGATTGGATGTCATTTATGTACGTGTTCACCACAATGGTCATGAACACTAATGTTGTAATATGCTTATTAATCCGTTCACTAGGCACATTGAGTCTATGATCCCATTCTGCCGTCAGTTGTTAGTTAGTCAATAATCCCATACCCAATATTTTGTAAAGAACTTGTTTCTTTTCTTCTATACTTGAGGACGAGTTTTCATTCAGTCATGGGGGTATGATGAGAGTAGTTACTCTAATTATTAAAGTGGTTATTTAGTTGTGGGGGTATGATAAGAGTAGTTACTCTAATTATTAGAGTGGTTACTCTAGCAGTTGCTCTAGTGGTTATTCTAATTATTAGAGTGGTTACTCTAGCAGTTATTCTAATTATTAAAGTGGTTACTCTAGTAGTTACTCTAGCAATTATTCTAATTATTAGAGAGGTTACTCTAGCAGTTACTTTAGCAGTTATTCTAATTATTAGAGTTGTTACTCTAATTGCTAGAGTAGTTACTCCCAAGCCTATCAATACAGTGCCCATGCGCACAATTGGAAGGGAAGTCTTTTAGCAGTCAAGTAGCGAAACTCTTGTAGTCTGTTTGAAAGTTAGAGTATTTTCCAAGTGCCTGCAGCAGGAGGTCTAAGTGTGGACGGATCTTTATTCAAGTATTATGTACCTAAGCACACCTTTTGTACAACAATAAAGATGAGCTCTTCGATTCATCCTTGTAGCACTTGAGATTTTTTTTCTTACGCATTTCTTTTATTTATTTTCTTATGCATTTATTTTATTTTATGCACTTTACATTTTTGTTATTAGCACAACAATTCATTTTGATCAATTAAGAAAATTGTTAAATTACACAAGCATGACCACTTTGAGAATGCATGTAATGCTTGGTAACCCAATAACGATTAGTGTTTGGTAATCCTAGTAGTGTTGCACTGGTTTAGGATGTGTACGGCAAGTGGGAACGGATGCTGGTGTTACGATTAGTTAGAACTTAGTTAATGAGTAGTTAAGTTAAATTAGTCACTTAGTTACCTCTCTCCTTTCCTACTAGTGCAGGACATAAAAACATAAAAACAATAAAAATCATATGCCTCAAGCTTACTTAACCATATAATCATGACATATAGGTAAGCTGGGAAGATAATGATCAACCAACCCGTCCTTGTTCCACAAGGGCGCATAAGCACTTAGTCCTTGAAATTCAACCAGATCATGTGTGTAACTCTCGTATTCGTATGGTTGAGTGTAGGGGTACCTCACCGCTCATCAATGCTAATCCATAAAAACTTTAAGATTCAATGATTTGTCAACCATTTTAGAATTTTCCATTCAATAAGCAAAAAAAAAAAAATCAAAAAAATAGTGGGCAAACAAAACATTAATTTCATAACATTCCATAATAACATGAACCACTAGTGTAAAACCCATATTTAGGCAAATAAAATCCAATAATTTATAGATATATGTTTCTTGAAGTGATATCTTTTGAGAGGGATTCATATAAATCAACATGTAAAACAAAATTAAAAGCTCTGGAATTTTTCATAGTCTCTACAATCTAAGAGACATTAGTATTATCTATCTTCAAATTATTCCTCACCAAAATTTTTTTTTATCATAATAACTGTACAAAAAAAATCTTCAAGATTAGCAAGAGGTTTACCACATACAATCATGATACCTTTTGGTAGTACTAGATAACTATATGTTAAGTTTAATAAAAGTATTATGAAAATTTAGGTTGGCTCTATGTCCTTAGTAGCACTAGATAACTAACAATAAGGTGTTAGTCTAATTGATAAGACTTTTGATTTGGAAGCTCCAAGTCATAAGTTTGATTCTAGTGGGTAATGCTAAGTTATAAAGATCTAATGGGACAATATGTCTTAGCGTGTACCTATATTACAATTAATTTGGGGTTTCAACACCCCTAGATATTTTAGGATATAGGGCTAACATGATTTTTCATGATACTTTTGTTATTTTTAATAGTATATTAGGTTAACTTACTTGTTAGTATTGAACCTATAACTTATAAATTAGAAATTGCATGCTTTAATCAGATAAGCAATGCCTTACTAACATATGGCCAAGATGATAGTTTCATATAATTAAGGTAGAACATAAAGGTACTTTATTTAAAATGTAATAACTTATTTATTTATTTATTCTTTCTATCTTTTAGGGGGGGAGGGGGGAGTGGGGGATGTTGAACTTAAAAAAATGAATAATAATATCTTTTAAAAATTAGATAATATTTGAACAAAGATATAATGTAAAGAAAAACCCAATAGTTTTGGGGATGCCTTTTTAGGTTTTCATCCTTATAACCAATCTTTAAAAACCTCCCCTTTGGGGTAGGAAAAGGATTAGGCCTTGTCCTTGTTCCAAAGCATCATCATGGGTTTTGACTTCTTATTAAATAATTTCTTATAAATAGAAAAAGAAGAAACTCTCTCTAAAGATAAAAGAACACATCAATTAGAAATAATGAATAAATACCAATAGAAGCTGAAAATTTTCCATCCTTGAGCCTCCAAAAGAAAAAGAAATTAATACTCTAGAAAATAATTCATTGTTTAGTTTTTCTCAAAAGCTTTTTTGGCTAGAGTTGTAGCTAAAAAATGACATATTTGAGAATTTGATATTTAACTCTTGAAAAGAGGTCATAGTTATGCTATTGCTACTAGAAAATAATTGCACACTTTAGCTTCTAAGTAGAGTAGATAATAGGTAGTTGAAGACACTTCCAAAAGCAAAGAAAGGAAGTAGATAAAGCAAGTTGATCAATAAGAATGATTTCATTGATGCTTGGTTGCAAGTTACAAATTCTAGATGCATAGTACAAAAGGTGTGTAGGATAAAACTTTTTTACTCCAAGGCTTTGATATGGTCGTGATGGATCTTCAACATCTCATCAAGAAAATGACCTTAAATTGATACCTCCAACACAAATGTGGCAACTTGTTGCCTGAATCTTAAATTGATACCTCCAGCACAAATGTGGCAACTTGTTGCCTGAATACATTATTTTAAGTCTAACAGCATTACAGAAAGCTCAATTCACCCTTGAAGCTTACAAAAATTTAAAAGTGAAGATGCAAGAAATGTTTGTTATACAATCAGCCACGAGTAGACGGTTTGTTTACGCCCTCCGGTCCTAAAATTTCTGATTATTAAACGAGAGAGGCATGCCAATTTTCTGCAAGGAAGAACTCAGTTAATATGAGGAGGGTCAACTTGGCCGTGTGCTGTCTCATGGGATCATGGCACGGTCCGCGCAGGAGAAAATCGCATCCCAATGGAACGGAAAGATGCGATGAATGTGTTTCCCACAAGCTTTTACTTTGGAAAAGCCCAGATTCTGTAATGATTTTAATTAGACCGCTTGGTGGTAGGCATTAATGCAAATTCTTATTCGCTGGGTGCGTTACACGTAATCGGCACAGTTTCTTCACCGCAAGAAAATTCGAACTCGGACCGATCCTTGCTGCTCCACCTCGATCCACGGAACAGAGAATACAGAACACGCAGCTCTGCAAGGACGCTTGACACTTTACAGGAATGCCTTGTTTCTTTGGATCGGATTGCTACTGTATCAATCTTATCTATGTTACTTTTAGTGCCAGAAGCATTGCTTCCGGCGCTGGTTGTTCTGATTCGCATTATATTCCTGACTGACTTTCACCCCCAAAGCAAAACTGAATCAGTACTGAGTTAATTACGTCGTCCATGAGAACACCACCAGACACAAGGATCTATGAGCCAACAGAGCTACGCCATTATCACGTAATTCTTGTAAGTTGTATCTGATAAGTCACCGATTAGCAAAGTGTACCTGTATTTAAAACAGTGAGGCTTAGAGTTAGTGCATCTGCATTGTTTGGCGGATATTGCCTGCGTTATAGCGCGCTTTGAGAGAAGAGCAGAGCAGGGTATAGTGTGATTATTGTATAAACGATCGATCGGAGATGGGCTCTTTCTGTGGTAAGGAACGAGAGGCGGAACAATTGCCGCCGACGAAAGAGCAGCCGCTGCAAAAGCGACAGAGGAGTTTGTGTGGTTGCGATCATGGAAGCATTCTGAGCCGCACAGCATGTGGTGTTGATAACAAGCTTGACCAAGTTTTGCTTTCCATCGACCATCTTATTCAGAAGAATGGCAAGGTCAACTTCCTCTGTTTAATTTCATTTTCTTAAAACATTGATACGCAATTATTAGTTTTTGATGATGATGATGAATTTCATCACTCAGTTTTTGAACATTTAATTTGTTTAGGGATTTAAGCAGGAAGAAACATTTTCCATCCCAAATCCACCGCAGCAGCCCCACAACATAAGAAGCATATTTGCAGATACCTCAGATCTGAATTCCATTGGAGACATACTTGATGGTTCTGGAGAACCTGCTCAGAACGTGGTAACGAAACTCTCTCCATTATCACCCCTGCTGGATCGCTTTCTCCCTTTGTTTTATCCCCTGCTATTTGGATCAATCGTCTGCCATTGTCGCTTAAAATAGCGTTGTATGCAGTATTTTGTATTTGTATTGCTTGTAGTGTGTTTCTTTCTTGCTACTTTAAATTTACAGGTGGATCGAGCTTATATATGTTCAATTTTGTAGAAAATGGCATTGCTATCTTTACACGGAGGTGACTTGATAACAGCGGCTTCAAAAACGGTGTTAGAAGGGATAGGCAAAGCTCACTGGATCTGCGCTAGTTTGCTTGTTGTGGCTTTTGTGCTGGAGAGGATGGACTTAGTTGATTCTAATCAAACCGAATGCTTAGATTTACTAAACCAAATGTATAGATTAGGCACATATATGCAGAGCATTAAGGACAGACAGTATTTGAAGCAGCAAATGGCAACAACCCTGGAGCAAAGTAGTGAGCTCATTCTCAAAGGGGCTATTCTTTGCAGTTCGCTGAGACAATCATCCTGGTGGAGCCAGTGAGTCCAGCTTTTCTCACAAATTTCCAATATTCTTATTCAATTTAAAACTCAGTACTAGTCTTCTTTTAGGAAAAAGCAAATAAAGCACATTTGTTCGGTCTTTGGCAGGTTTATTGGTGCTAAGGTAGATAAGCGGGAATTGGAAAATGTCCGCAAACAATTGGATGCAATCCACAAAGAGCTAATGCTGGAGATGGTCCTCAGAATGTACGACGCCCAGCACGGCTTTCAATTTCCGAGACAAAAACTCTTCCCTACACATGCAGGCAAGGCTTACTTGCAGAATTCTCGCTATTAATGCAACGTTTCGACTTAATATTCGATCTAAAATATAAACTTTTTGGACCCGCTCATAGCTTCTGGGTTTTGAAGATTTTCCTTCATACTATATATCTTGTAAGCCATGGTGTGAAATAAACCATTAAGAAAATTACTAATAACATAAATATACTAAATTTATATCTATGTTAAATGTAAAACATTACCGTAAAATATGGTATTTACCTTTCATTGTATTTATAATGCACAATGTAGCATATTCCTATTTGTTTTAAGATGAATTTTAAACCATGATAATAATTGATCTGAGAGATATTTTTTTAAAAAAATCGAAACAGTGGGAATCGAGGACCGGCTGAAGACTGTGGTAAGAGACCTGGAAATGGAAAGCTACAAAAAGGTCGTTGGGGTGGTTTTGTTCGGATTTGGCGGGATCGGTAAAACGGTGCTTGCTGACGCCGTTTACGCCAGCATTCACAGCGAGCAATATGTATTTTCCAAGGTCAGTCTCTACGGCAACATTCAGAGCAAGCCCAGCGTAACCAAAATACAGAAGCAAATGCTTGACGATATTTCTGATACAATATTTGATGAGCCACGAACCCATACGGATGGGCAGTTAAGTTTGTTGAAGATTTTCCAATCCAAGCCCTGCTTCATATACATCGACAATGTGCTGGATCAGCAGGAACTCAGAAAACTATTGCCCAATTCCAATGATCTAGAGTCTTGCAAAAAGTTGAGGCTTCTCATGACAGCCAGAACATCAGATGTGAAAGATGCTCTGTTCGTCTCTCCATCCCAAGATGTTAAAGTTTTTGACGTGGGGTCACTAGGTCCATATCAAGCAAAGGACCTGTTGCAGAAAAAGTTTAGAGAAACCAGAACAAAATTGAAAGAAGAAGATATGAACTTTCTGGTGAGTATTTGCGGAGGTGTTCCATTGTGCCTGGAATTGGTGGGCAATTTCGTTGCAAACCATCCAAATAAAAGTATGGCGATGAAAGTGATCAGGGAAGAACATAAGCGAAGTAGGCAAGAGACCTTCGCACTGCAACCAGTGGACTTCTTCTCATTTGCTTTTGATAGCCTCTCCGAAGCGTACAAAGATGCATTTTTGGATGTATGTGCTTTTTTCATGGATATGCCTTGGGCTTTTGTGCAGCTGTTATTCGGAGAGGATGCCTTGGAAGCTCTGCAAAGCAGAGCTCTTTTGAAAATGCGACATCCACAATCCTCTGGTAAAATTGCAGCGGTGAACGGGAATGATTACAGTATTATGCCGGAAGTTCATGACGTGATCCTTGCTATTGCCAAAAAGCGATACGAGGTCAACAGAATCACTCAGCTGAACCAGCTGCGCAGGTTGCTTCTGAGTTTTCAACAGAATCCCAATCTATCTCAGGTGAAGTGATCTTAACCTCAATTATATAGCAGTTAATATCTTTATTTCTCGTGCAAATGTAATATCTGTGGAATAGATTTTGTTAGTCTTCCAAAGCAATAAAGCTTAAGTTCCAGTTTTCAGTTTCATTTTGACGAAGGTTCTGCTGTAAAATTCTTATTCAATAAGATGGACTGTTTTTATAGAACAAAGACATACTAATTAAAATGTTTTTTTAATTTTAACTGGTCATGCACCATCCAGGAGCAGCTGCGGTGTATCAAAGGCATCAGAATTGAGGAAGACGTTGAAGGGGAGCCGCTGAAACTGCCTGCTGCTGCACTTGATGTGATGTCATCCTCGCTGCGTCATTTCTCCACGAAATCGCATGTTGCAGGGCGTCCATGGGGCAAAGAAGTAATAAGCATCCACGGTATGTGCTCCACCGATCTCAGCACACTTATAACATGGAATTCGCCAAAGTCTGAGTTGCCATTCACTATGCACCAGTCGCATAATCTGAAATGGCTTAAGTATGCCCCAAGAACCGCCGTCGATCTATCACGGGTAAATGAAATCATGCAACTTTTCTTGATTTCTATGCTCAACTGCTGAACCGAACTTTCACTGAAATTCCGCCAAGATTGGTATGGAATACTAACGATTGTTGAATTTGGATGGGCAGATGCCGCGTTGTCTGGTGCATTTAGATCTTAGGTTTCGCTTCATGGAAGATAAAACAGTATTCATGTTAGGGGAGCAAACAGATGTGATGCTGCCGCAGCTTACTTCTTTGACAATTCATAAATCGGAAACTCTGTTTCAAATACCGGCAGGGTTGCTACGTTGGCTGAAGCATCTCAAGTCACTGTCCATAGTGAAATGTGAGAAGCTATCACAGCTTTCAAACGAATTGCATGAGCTCTCCAACTTATACAGACTCGACATCAGATTGTGCCCAAAGCTTAAGGGTCTGCCTGCAAACCTAAAGCTTTTGACTTCTTTGAAGATTTTACTTGTCAGCAGATGTGAAATGTTTCAATTGTCCGATGACTTCTGCGATCTCTCTTCGTTGGAGATTCTCAGAATTGAGCACAGCAGAAGCATCCGGCGACTTCCACGCAACTTTGGGAAAATGTCGTCTCTAAAGTTGCTTAGTCTACAAGGATGTGAGACTTTGTCCGAGCTGTCTGAAAACTTCACTGAGCTATCTTCTTTGCAACTATTGGATGTATCGGAATGCAGGAAATTGGGAGAGAACTCAATCAATGAACTATGGAAAATGAAATCTTTAGCGGTGATCTATATCAAGGGCTGTCATCGACTGATTAGGAGGTGCCCCGATATAGCCAACAACAAACCCAGCTTACTATGGATTTTTTAAGCTTTTTCGTGTTATGGTTGTAATTATTATGTTGGAATAACTGCAGCCAAACAATCATATGTTTTTCTATATCGTGACAAATGTTGGTTTATCATCCTCCATGATGCATTTTAATTTCTTGGTCACAGATTGGAATTCACATGGCAGAACCGAGTTGTAAATTTTTTTTAAAAAACGTTTTTATCTAAAAAGCCTTACCCTAGTTAAGTAAAAATTTTAAGGTAATTCATTGCTCTCAAGTTTCATTAGTCAAAGATTAAGAGGATGTTAGTGATGGGATTGGTGTAGAAGATAAGTGTATGATGTCATTTTATCTCCATAGACTTTTGTAATATCCACATTTTTCTTTTCTATTTGTAATGTGTTGTAATTTCTTTATAAATAAAGCTTTGTAATGTATTGTAATGGTTTTCTTTAGATTTTATATAAATTATTATTCTTCTTTGTTACTTTCAAAGATCAATATGATAAACTTGATTGTAAATAGTATTACAATAATAGCCTATAGATTTTTTCATTTGGATTGGTTCTATTATCATCTTTTTGAAATTTTTACTTAAAGCCTTATATTTCGTCTTGTACTTTTTTATGGCCTTTCACTTATGTATTGATGTATAAATTTGGCCTTAAATTAAATCACAAACCAATGCCTTATAAACACGTTTTAGGAGACCAAAGCCTAGAGCATCTTCTACATGGGTACAAAAACTTGGAAATAGTCTCAATGGTAAAGCATAATGACTAATACAAAATTTATATAAGTAAAATAAATACTTATATAAATAATAGAAAATAAAATATTTTTGAAATAATATATATATGTGTGAGTATATCTTGAAACTTAAAGCCAAACTTTAAATAAAACTATAATAGTATTAAATTGAAAAACAAAAGAAATAATTAATTGTTGAATTAAAGCTAATAAAATATTAGAATTGATGAGTCATTCATTCAAAATTAACATTCTCAAAAAAATTAGATATCATTAGACAATATCTTAAAGTCTCTCTCTCTTACACATTCAATATTAAAATAAAGACAACCTTTAAAAGATAGACTTTTAATGAAGCCATAATATTATTTGTCAAGTCCATTGCCTCTTGATAGAGTTTTCCAACCTAAACTTGTAGAAGATAAATGCCCTTGAGTAAATCTAGATGTTTGGATTTCTCATGATCAATTAATTCTTGGAAAAAAGATTTGTTTAAATAAGTGTTGACATTAAGATACTTTTCTTCAACTAGAAGATATCTAAATTTGTTAATGAAAGAGAACATTAGAAATAACATGGATGTAGTAGAATAAGGAGTTAATTTAGAAATTAGTACAT
Organism: Gnetum montanum; assembly: GCA_015680685.1. Lineage (NCBI taxonomy): Eukaryota > Viridiplantae > Streptophyta > Gnetopsida > Gnetales > Gnetaceae > Gnetum > Gnetum montanum. Next base: position 433,073 of record MNCI01037953.1, read on the forward strand.
GGTGAAGTGTCAAAATGTTGCGTCGACAGACCCCCATTGATGGGGCCACGTTGATGTAGTGTTTGCTATGTTTACGAGGCCCTGTCAATGCAGCTCCATAATAAAGTCTATAAAAACATGCTTACCAGTCGTGTTTATGAGAAGGTCATATCATAGTTGTAGCAGAGCTCTTGTAGTTTTGTCGTTTAAGAGTTAGAATATTTCTCTGAGTGCCCACAACAAGATTCAGAAAATATATGGATCTTTATTCGAGCATTGTTGTACCTAACCATGCCAATGTGAACGACAATAAAGACGAGCCTTTGGATCAAACCTTGTAGCACTTGGAATAGATTAATGATTTATTTATGCATTTACTATTTTCCTTAAGTATGTAATTAATTAAGCTAAATAGATTAAACACATAAGTACGATAGCTTCGAGCTTAACATATAGTACTTGGTAATCCTAGTAGCGCTTAATGCTTGGTAACCTAGCAATGATGTATGCATTCAGGATGTGTACAGAGAGTGGGACCAGATACTTATGTTAGGATTAGTTAGAGATTAATTAATTAGTTAAATTTAATTAGCTATTAAATTACTTCATTTCTCTATTTTAAAGCACCAGGAACATAAAATAATAAAAATCATATGCTTCGATTACACTTAACCATACCTTTGTACATCACAAGTGTAATTGGGAAGACAACGAATGACTATTAGGTCAAGTTCACTTCCTAGAGCCTAGTGTATCAAAAGACATAGAGTCCATAGAATTTGGCCAGATTGCATGTGAATGCTTAGTGATTCATATGTTTGAGCATAAGGGTACTTGTCGCTCGTCATTGACATCATTGTTGGGGACTCTTTTTGTTTGAAACATGTGCTATCTAGGTTTAGTGAACATCATTAACATCATTGAACAAAGTCTAAGGCCAAAATCATTCTCACAATAAATATAATCACATAAGTACATTGATATCTTACTTGTATTGCAAAATTTTTTCTTCTCATAGGCACGATGATACTAAATTACCAGTCCTTCAAGAATGCAAGGTGTTGTATACTAATCTAGATGAGTATGTGTTTGACTTCACCTTCATCTTGCATTAGGATGAACAACTATGATGTCGTGATATGAAAGGAAACATTGTAATGCCTCATGATTAATCTATGCCTAGGATTCTACTTTAAACTCTTAGGAGGTTGGGCATCCAGGATCTTCAAGAGGAGTACGTTGTGCATGATTATGACTATTGAGACTACCATCCCATTAAAACACAACGTAGAAGAGATTGATACCAAAAGAAGCACCATGAGATTATGAAGGGAAAAAAATTCACTAATCCCTTGTTCTTGCTTAACCAAAACAACAATGAGGACCCTTCCTCTAGGGGTTTTCAAAATGAAGATTCTCCACTCCTTGGTAGTGGTGATGGGGGTGCAGCCCTGAATCTATAGTCCACTATCAACAATCCAAGTTTAGGTAAAAATAAAAGTCAAGGCAAGGGCTCAGACAAACATCAAGATGATAAGAAAATTGATGAACGTGGTTGTGACAACTGTAGAGGAGTTGATAGAAACCATGGTGGTGGAAGTCCTCCTCCATCTTCATCCTTTGCATCTACATATTTTTCTTCTTCCTCTTCTGTTTTTGATAAATTCCATAGAAAGAACTATCATGATGAAGGGAAACAACAAGACAACAAAGATGATCACCATGCCCATCATGAACAAAGGGGTAGTAGAGGACATCATTGACATCATCAAAATTGTGACATCCTATCCCAAGATGTCATGGAAAATGTCAAATATATTATATATTAGACATTATGTGCCTAAAGAAAATATACCAAATGTGAAATATATGTGATATTCAATATAATGTATAATGGAAATATTAGGAAAAATGTAGAAAGAGGAAGAAAAGAAAGCTTTATTGATATGAAATATTGTATCTAGATCATGCTATGAGAGTGTTCCTTGGGGTTTTCTCTCTTTGGCATCTATCCCTTAGAGGCAATCTAGCACAACCACCATGGTTAGGCCTATAACCCAGCTAGAAGGGATGGCCAGTTCGCTTCCTATCCTGCTTCACCCAACTTCCCATGACTTGCCTATACTGGCTCTACCACTCCATGCTGGCATGACCTCTAATCCTAGGTATAAATGCCTTAAGTCAAATCCCCAATGGTTACCTTAAGATGCATGTCTATTATTACAACATGCCCTTTTGGGTCTCAATTACAACTATCCTTTTGAGTCTTGTTAAGATGACAATAACACTTATTATGAAGAACTACCATCTTCATTAGGTAGCAACATCATTTGGGAACGGGGATGTGACAATCTACCCCCCTTAGGTTCTGTTCATCCTTGAATGAGTCCATGTTATCTATCTTTTTCCAACTCCAATGCTTTCTTTCATGATCTTGTGCTCTAATAATTTGATTTCTCCTTTGAACCTGAAGTTATTTCTTACTTATTCTACAAACAAAATATATGTGAGAAAAATTATATGTAAAATTAAATATTACTTTCTTGATACTTACTTTGTTTTCTAAGAAAATGACAAAGGATGAATTAAAGATTTATCAACCACTAATCATCAATCCTAACTAGGATCACACAAAGTGTAACCTAGATCTAGTTACCCAAGTGAAGGTAGGGTGATGAGTTGCAGTTTTGTTTGCTATGTTGATGAGGCTTCATCGACACATCATATCATGCATTGACAAGGCCCCATGGATGCAGTGTTTGCTTTTTGGCTATTAATACGCATCCATAAGTTGCATTTATGGAAATGAGATTTTAGTAGTAGTGAAACTCTTGTAGTTTGTTCATTTGAGAGTTAGAATATTTCTCCCGAGGTCCCATAGCAAGAGTCATTGAGTGTACAAATCTTTATTCAAGAATTGTTGTACCTAAGCATGATAGTGTGTGTGATAATCAAGATGAGCTTTCTAATAAACCTTGTAGCATTCTGGATAGGTTAAATGTTTCATTTATGCATTTAATGTTTTCAATTATTTATTTATTAAATATTTTCAGTAATTAAGCCAATGAAGGAATGAAGTAAGATAAGCCAAATAAATTAAACTCATAAGTACAACTACTTTGAGCATAACATGTATTTGCTTGGTAATCCCAATAGCATTATTGCTTGGTATGCCCAGTAGCATAGCGCTTGGTAACCCAATAGTGGATACATGGGTTCAGGATGTGTGCGAAGAGCAAGATTGGATGCTTATGTTAGGACTAGTTAGATATTAGTTAATTAGTTAAATCAAATTAGTTAATTCAATTACTTTATCCCCCTTTAAATATCAAACGATAAAATACAAAATGATAAAAATCAGATGCTTCAATTACACTTAACCATACCAGTGTATGTCATAAGTGTAATTGGGAAGACAATGAATGACCTTAAGGCAAGATTCACCTCCTAGAAGACTAGTGCATCGAAAACTATAAAGTCCACAGAATTTGACCAGATTACATGTGAATGCTTGTGATTCATATGGTTGGATGTAAGGGGTATATTGCTGCTCATCATTAGCATCGTTGCCAGGGACTTTACTTGTTGAAACATCCACTATCTAACATTATTGAATATTATTTATATTATTGGACAAACTCAAGGTCAACATCACTCTCAACAACATATAAACTACTAAGCACACTGATAATTTTATTCATTTTGTAAAATGTCTTCTTCTTCTCATAGACGTGAAGATGTCAAAATCGCTAGTCCCACAGGAGTGCAAAGTCGTATATACTCATCTAGATAAGTATGTACTGGACTTCACCTTCATCCAACATTAGGATGAACAACTGTAATGGCATGATATGATGTGCAACATTGTCTTGCCCCCCGATTGATCTGTGCCTGGGATGTTGTTTCAAACCCTTAAAAGGCTGGGCATCATAGATCTTCATGAGGAATATAGTGTGAATGGTTATGATACTCGATACTATCGTCCCATTGAAACATAATGCAAGCAAGATCAACATTAGGAGAAGCTACATGAGGCTACGAAGGGAAAACATTACACTAATCCCTTATTCCTACTAGATCAAAATGACAATGAGGTTCCTCCCTTTGAAGGTTCTCAACATGAAGATTCTCCATTGATGAGACGTGACCTGCATGTGCCGCGATATCGCGTCTTACCCTACGATATCGCGTACGCGATACCGCGTCCTGCCGTCATATCTATAAATAAGAGGCGGAACTCCCTTCATTTCCCAATCCTGGCTAGAAGTAGCGAAGCTCTGGCAGATTGATCCCTCCAGAGTTAGAATTTTTCCCATGTGCCCGTAGTAGGAGTCCTAGAGTGAACGACTCTTTATTCGAGCAGCTTGTAACCTGAACCCAAGTTGTGTACGACAATAAAGATGAACTTGATTGGATAAACCTTGCAGCACATGGTTTCATTTATTGTTGTTTATTTACTGCTTTCCTAGTGCGTTCAAGTACGACTTGATTACGAGCGTCTACGGACGTGTACGACTAGTCAAGGAATCGGCTGCTTGACGCAATGCATGAGTACGACTCAATTACAAGCATTGGCTGCTTGGTAACCCAGTAGCGTATTCTAGGATTCTGCGCTTGGTAATCCCAGTAGTAGTCTGATGTGTACGGCTAGTTGAGGAATCGGCTACTCATTGCTAGGCTAGAACGTGTGATAAGTACGACTTAGTTACGAGCACCCACGGGTGTGTACGGCTAGCTAAGGAATCGGCTGCTTATCACACTTAAGCTAAATAGGTGCCTCAGTACGACCACTTCAAGCACTTGCGTTACGTGTGGCGATCCCAGTAACAATTAGCATTTGGTAAGCCACAGTTGCATAGTTTAGGGTGTGTCCGGTAAGTGGGAATGGATGCTGACGCTAGTTAATTTAGACTTAGGACATTAGTTAGAGTTAGCTTAGTTTCTCAACCCTTTCCTCTGATAGCATAGAAGATAAACCGTAAAAATACCCAAAAAATCACATACCTCAGACTTGCATAACCATACACCATGACACTTACAAGCAAGCCTGGGAAGACAACGAACGATTAACCCCAAGTGTTTCTTGTGGTGTTAAGGCATTTAGTCTGCAGAGTTCGACCGGATTGCGCGTGCACGCTCGTATTCGTATGGTTGAGTGTAGGGGTACCTAGCCACTCATCATTGGTGCCGTTGCCGGGGACTAGGGGTTTGTACGCCAATTAAACATAAGGGATATCACTCACATCGTTGTGAGCTTAAAACGAACCTTAGGGTTAATCAGTTAATCAAGAACATAAATAACAGTGAAAGTTAGCACACCATTAGAAATGGCTTCTTCTCATGCAATTAACTCACCTAAGGACAATACAGGAGAAAGTTAGGATCATACGCATAACCGAAGTCAACCATGTCCTCAACAATCCAAAGTCACATATACTCATCCCGATGAGTATGTGCCAGATTTTACCTTTGTTTTCCATCAGGATGAGCAACTGCGGTGGAGAGACATGCAAGGTAACATCGTGTTACCCCCAGATCGCTCGGCTCCCAACATGCTTTCCCGTGCTTTGGTACAGTATGGCATGCATGAGCTACTTGTTGCATACGTTTTGGATGATTATGACACAAGGGATTATCATCCCAAAAATGCCCAACGTATTCGGGATGCAAGGAAGGAGAGCCAACATTCACTATTGAAGGGCAAGGTTCCCCACGTCATTAGTGAAATAGGAGAAGAGGAACCCCTCACGATGGGTTTCTTAGAAAATGATGTTCCTCCTCCTCACTCTAGTGAAGAGGTTAGGCATCAGGGCCTTAGATCAACGATACATATTCTAGGCTCTGATCCTCGTGAGCACCAGCTATTCACGGCAGGAACAACTACTCACGCTAATGACGAACTCGTTGATCGTCACAACGATCGGGGCTGAAGCAGCCGAAGAGAAGGCACGAAACATCACCATGGTGATGGATCCCCTTCTTCTTCTCCTTCATCTCATCATTCACACTCTCCTTCCACATCTGGGCGTAGCCACCATGAGCATAACGCAGAGAGTAAAGGTAAAAGTGATGAAATGCCTCGACAGGAAAGTCGAGAGGAGTTAGGACAAGGACAAGGACATAGGGAGAATAGGGAACCACCACGTAGACATCACAGACGTCATGAAAGAGATGATCATGACGAACCCCTATTCGCAACCCGAAGTATGCTTGATATTAGAGAGGTAGTTAGGATTCCCACAAGGCATTTGAAAGACAGTAAGATCAAGAGTTTGGACATAAATAATATCCCACGTTTTGAAGGGGGATACAACGCTGATCCTCAACATCATCTACAGGAATTCCACGATGCCTGCGCCTTGCAGAACATAGATAATGAATGGCAGAAACTCAAGTTGTTCCCAAGGACACTCACTAAAGAAGCAGAGAGCTGGTACCGGTCCTTAGAACAGGAAACCATCAGGAGGTGGAGTACGATGCTTGAGTTGTTCAACAACAAATATCAAACGTACTCCAGAGTGTCTAACTTGTGTAAGCAGATCCAAGGCTGGAAACAAGGAGCTCATGAATCCTTGGATGCTGCCATGGCCCGTTACTACACACTGCTACATCGTTGCCCGAGCCATGGATACGCTAAGCGGGATCAACTTCGCCACCTCGTGGATGGGCTACGAAATGAAACAAGAAGAACTCTTGGGACTTACGCCCAAGGGAGACTCTCCCAGTTAAGAGCCCATGAAGTTGAAGTTTTGTTGGAACAAGTAGCGTAAGAAGAGGGTGAACTACGTAAAAGAGAAACTATGGAGGAATACAACCGTGATCCCTCCCTTCGCAAGAAGGGAGTGAAATTCTGTGATGAGGAGGATGAGTCACCACTTAAAGAGTTGGTGAACAGGAAAACCACGCTGATCCAAAAGTTAACAACGAAGGTATCGGCTAAAGTAGACCAAATGTGGGATTCCTTAGACTCATGAATAGAAACAGTCCTGAAAATCATAGAGGAGTCTAAGGATGAGCAAAGTAGTGATAAAGGCAAAAAAATGTGGAGAAACTTTAACCCTGCACATAACAAGGGTAAGGGAAAAATCTCTAACTCCGATGAGGCTGAAAATTCTGATTCAGACAATGATGGTGGATGTGAGGTCTGCTACTATGACCATCCTAAGGGATGTTGTCCAATTATCTCACATTTGCAAGGGTCTGGGGTGTATGCATTAAATCCAAGGCTTAATCAATGGCAAACACCCCGAAGGTTACCTTATCCACAAGGTAAC
>MNCI01037953.1:466688-489152 GCA_015680685.1 Gnetum montanum
GCTAAGGTCTGTCTGCAGCGTAAACGCTGGCGTAAGCGTGTAGCATATACGCTAGGGTCTGTCTGCAGCGTAAACGCTGGCGTAAGCGTGTAGCGTGTACGCTAGGGTCTATCTGCAGCGTAAATGCTGGTGTAAGCATGTAGCGTGTACGCTAGGGTCTGTCTGCAGCGTAAACGCTGGCATAAGCGTGAGGCGTATACGCTAGGGTTTGTGTAACGTAAACATCGAGTCAGGTTTGAATAGGGCAGCAAAGACGCTGATAAGCATAGACACGAAGGGCCCTCCTTCTAGTGCCAAAAACTGTGCCGACCGAAATTGTCGGTGCGAGGCTGGAATGTTATGGGCACCGAAAGATCAGCGGACGAGCACGGTTGACCCTGCCTTCGCTTGAGGGCAAGCTGGAGTGGACGAAGGTAGAGTGCCTTGAATGGTCCGCACGCGGATCAAACAAGGACTTCCCCGAGCGCCACCGAAGTGTTATACGCTGGGTTATGCGTAAAACAGGGCGTGAACGGCGGAACAGGCGTACAGCGTAAGCGTAGAGGGGCGTAAACACTGTCGGGCGTAAATGGCGTAAACAGAGATAGGCCCAGCGTAAGCGTAAATAGGCTCGAACAGCGTACTCAGCGTAAAAAAAAAGTGTAAAGGGCGTAAACAGGCGCAAGCGGCGTAAACAGTGTGAGCGTACACGGACGCGGACAGAGCGTAAATGTAAGTTGGCGTGAACGAAGTGTGGGCCAAATTGACGTAAAACTGTAAAAGAACTTGCAAGAAGCATAAACAGTAGATTATAGAGTTAAAATGTTGTGCACCGGTCTAACGTAGTTATGTAGGGACACAAGGCGGACGTAAAGCCCTGGTGGACGGAGGGATGCAGCCGGCTGACAAGGTAGGCGGAGCGCGGACTGTGCTCAGCGTGCAGGAATTCAGCGTAAGCGTAAGCGTAAGGGGGGTTTCTTCAGCGTAATTGCTTTGGGCCCGTTCTGGTAAATTTTTTTTCTCCTGGTAAATGCGGAAAACCGGGTTATTTATAGGGGTAGGGTTACTGGGAAAATCGGACGGGGAGACACGTGGCGTATAGACCGGGCGTTACCCTTTAGAAACATGGTATACGCTGGGCGTATACGTATACGCCGGGCATGTACACTGGGCGTAGACGGATAGATGTTGACGTATACGCTGGGCATATACGCTAGTGAATGTTGGGCGTATACGCCGAAGGATGTCCACTTGCTTCAATCCTTGCTCTTCGGTGTAATCTTCATGTTGTCATTGGAGATCCTATCGTCGAGTGCGTGCACCTGCCGTACCCGGGCCTGTATGCTGGAGCCGGGCTTACACGCTGGGCGTAGACACCGGGCGTAGACGCTGGGCTGAGCGTAGACGCTGGCCGTAGACGCTGGCACAATACTTAGTGAAAACCCGGTGTTCGATTCTCAGGATTGCCCTGTGTAGCTTCAAATGTAGCCAGAGTCGTCTGTGGGTCATGGGGACCCGCTTCTTGTCAGACAGATGCTAAACCCAAAGATTTTTGTGGTGTTTCATCGGCAAAGGTAGACCAAATGTGGGACTCCCTAGATAGTAGATTTGAAATTGTTCTTAAAATTGTAGAGGAGTCTAGGGAGCGAGGTAGTGACTATGAAAAAAAGAAAAAGAGAGAAGTGGAAAATGCACGTAACAAAGGTAAGGGTAAAATGGCCATGCACGTAACAAAGGTAAGGGTAACAATACCCCTACCAGCAACCGGATCCATATGGCTACTACGTGCAGTAGCTAATCTCTCCATGTGACTCTGTTAGTCAAGTGACACCAAAACATCACTATCAAACTTGGGATTATTATAGGACTCCTTCTCCTAGGGGAGATAACCCACAAACATACCACCCTCCAAATCCATCCGCAACTCTCACACTAATAGCTCCATTACTAACTACTCCAGCGATGCAAGGGGAACTCCCCACTCAACCATAGAAACACAATGCTATAAGGGCTATGAATCTTCAACCCACTACTGGTTCTGATAACCGTATGAAGAGAAGACATTTCTTTAGAACAAACAGTCCAACCAAGCCCTCAAAACCACAAGCAGTTGAACCTTTGAATGCCTCCCCATCAATTAAGGCTTTAGGGCTTCCTTCAAACCAAACACTGAGCTCAATGCATACGGTCATGCTAACACATGTCGTTACTGATTGGATAAAAGCTAGCCACCTTCCTAGGAAATTCTCTGATCTTGGGAGTCCTCTGATATACTTACAAATCACTGGAAATGCACCATGTAAGGCTCTTTTGGATTCAGGTTCTAGTGTCAACTTGATTTCTTAGGAAATGTACAAGGCCTGAAACCTGCCTCCACTAAAAAAGAGCAACATCCATCTAGAGTTGGCCAACCAGTCCATAACTATCCCATTGGGATTGGTGGAAGATGTTGTTACCACTATTTGTGGGTGGCCATACCTAGCTGAATTCCTAGTGATTCAGGTGAACAACGGTAAGGGGGACTTCCCAATCATAATGGAAAGAGCATGGATAAGCACCATCGATGCATGCCTAGGAATCCATGATCTTTCCCTAGAAATATCAAATGAAATACATATGGAAAGATCGAGAAGAAGAAAGTTCCATGCATCACATACAGTGACATAGGGTGTAATTATGTGCATAGGTCATGGGTTGTGCAAAGTTTAACATTACCTACATGCAATTAGTGTGCACAAGTGATTAATATAAAAAGATGCCTGTATGTAGCAGCCACACAATAGGAAGGTACCTAGTGATTGACAACTAATCAAGAAAGGAGTTCACTCATATGCATGGAACCAACTGAGAGTTTGACTTGTGCTTACATCGATAGCATAGACACATTAGAGCAAGTCCACCACCAACTTCCAAGTCTTAACCTTGAAAATGTCAATTGGGGAAAGTTGGAAATCCTTGAGAAATTTAAGCAGGAACCTCTAGAGATGAAACCATTGCCCACTAGTATGGAATACACGTTCCTTAAAAATGAAAAATTGGTAATCATCAATGCTAAGCCTTCTCCTCAAAAAATAGGGCACAAAATCTCACACACAGGGATAGAGGTAGATCTCAAGAAAATCAAAGTTATCCAAGAAATCACCCATCAACTGAAAACTGTTAAAAATATTCAATCATTCCTTGTACATACTGGCTACTATAGGAGATTTATTAAGAACTTTTCAAAGGTTACCAAACCATTGGTGGAATTAACGAAAAAGGATGTACCTTTTGAACTGGGAGATAAGGTTCTCTATTGGAATTCCACACATGTGCCACAATGTACTAAATTTCAAACACTGTGGGAACGACCTTAAATTATTTATGCAAATTTTCCTTTAGGGGCCATGAAAATATACAAACTTGAGAACTCAAATAAGAAACTTTTGATCAACATGCAACAAACCAAACCTTTTCATGAGCTTAGAACATCTAGTACACATGCTACCTCTGTTGATGGACAACCTTGCTCACTATTTTAGATCTCCTCATTCTAACATAGTCATAGGGGAGATGGACACCTATGCTAACCATTCTAGGACCTCAGTTCTTTTTGAATTTTTGTTTTACGTATTTTTCTAGCTTTTCTTATTTTTTTTACACCATCATTCATATTTTTACTATTTCTTTATTTGCTTGATTTGCTTTTGTTCGTCATCTAATAAGTGCTCATGATGGTGGATTGAATTATATCATATTGATTGCTAATGTTTTGTTTTTACCTTTGAATTATGATGCTGATATTAAGGTATGGTTCTTTTGGTAAAACAGGTAATGAGTCCACACTGTCCACTCATCCATACAACTCTATGGTCTCCTTTGGCTTGGAACTATACAGTCCCCTTTTTCTAAGTAAACTTTTAATGAATTGGTGGCTAGGTATTTTTCAAACCAAGGAAAGACTCAAAGGATGAAAAGGCTGTGACTTTAAGGGGATTCAATGCATTTGTGTTGGCCATTCTCTTGGGTTCTTGGATGCTTTTTCTTGGGTTTTTCACCATTCTGACATTGTTCAAAAATTAGGAAGCTGAGTGAATAAAAATAATAAGTCTTTGCATGGTGTGGTTCTCACGTAAAAAAAACAAATGCATGGGTCTTTGCATGGTGTAGTTCCTAAATAAAATGGCTACAAGCACTAGTTATGGAACTAGAAACATATGTTACCGATGCCTAAAGGTTCCCTCTAACTAAGGCCCTTTCTCACTTTCTACTTCTCCATCTCGATCTCCTTGGAATGGTGGTGACTCTTTGTGGAAGCATTTTTATTGCTTCAGGTGGATGGATTGGTCAAGTGTGTTGATGCGAGGTTAGTGGATGTGGTTTGTTTGAGTCTGGATTTGGGATGAGTTCTACTTAGTCACATTAACCATGAAATACACAAGGGACTTTACACAACCTTGTTCTTGGGATTCCATTCCATTTTCTTCTCTCCATATTTCTCCCCATTTTTCCACCTCATTGCTAATTTTATCATTAGTCTATTTCTAGGTTGATGCATTGTTTTTCTTTGGTGAATTCTTGTGGGTAAGTTTTTAACTCTTGCTTCCAAATGACATTCCTAGAGCCTACAGACTCTTTGGTTTTTGGGTTTGTCAGGGCATAAAATACATGAGCTTTCTTTTAGGAGGATCCACTAGCATTCCTTTTTGGTGTAATTGTTAACTTTTTTCCCTTAAACATTTCTTGCAATCAATCATTTTTGATTTCATCCCCATCCATGACATCCATTTTATTGGCGTTGCCATTGTTATTTTTTCCCATATTTCTTGTTTCTCATATTTTTTCATCTTATAGCTACCGAAGGCTCGCTCTTAGTCGTGGGAGCCCTATCAAAAATTCTTTAATTTTCTCCATTTTACTATTTTCCTAACCCCTACACCTTGGGTAGTCACCTGTGATAAATCTCTAAACTAGTTTTTGCCATAACCACAACTCAGCCAATTCGCTTCATCTCGAGGCAAGGTATCAACTGCATTGTGGTTTATCTATCCTTGGTCATTTGTAACTATGTTGTGTGTGCATATGGAAATCATACAAATAATGGACTAGGCTTGGAGGAAGCACTCAAGATGGACTAAAACTGGAGCATTTATGAAAGGAGCAAGTTTGGTGGCATGGCTATGGATAAATAACGGAAGGTGTAATCTTAGCATTGGCGGCAACACGCTTCATTTTCTTTCTCTCTCTTTCTCTACAAGCTACCAAATAAAGGCTTGGATGTCATTTATATACGAGTGATATGCTTATTGATCCGTCCACTAGGAATGTTGATTCAGTTATCCGTTAGTTGTCAATTAGTTAATAATCCCATACCTTTCCAGTATTTTGTAAGGAACTCAAGGATGAGTTTTCATTCAGTAGTGGGGGTATAATAAGAGCAGTTACTCTAATAATTAGAGTGGTAATTATTAGAGCAGTTACTCTTATAATTAGAGTGGTTATTATTAGGGTGGTCACTCTAATTATTAGAGTGGTTATTATTAGAGCAGTTACTCTAATTATTAGAGGGGCAGTTTCTCTCTAAAATTAGAGGGGCCATTTCTCTAAAATTAGAGTGGGAGTTTTTGTAATTATTAGAGTAGTTGCTTCCAAGCCTATAAATATAGTGCCCAGGCACACAATAGGGAGAAGTCAAGAAGAAGAAGAAGAATTTAGAAGAGGAAGTCTTTTAGGAGTCAAGTAGCGAAACTCTAGCCAAGTGCCCACAGTAGGAGGACGAATCTTTATTTGCGCGTTGTGTACCTGAGCACACCTTGTGTATGGAAATAAAGAAGAGCTCTTGGATTCACCCTTGAAGCACTTGAGATTTGTTTTCTTACTCATTTCCTTTATTTTATTTTCTACTACATTTATTTTATTTTATTTTATGCACTTTACATTTCTATTATTAGCACACATAGTATGATCACTTCAAGCATGTGTGTAACACTTGGTAACCCAGTAACGATGAGTGTTTGGTAATCCCAGTAGTGTTGCATTGGTTCAGGATGTGTACTTCAAGTGAGAATGGATACTGGTGTTAAGATTAGTTTAAAGTCTAGTTAATTAGTAGTTAAGTTAAATTAGTCACTTAGTTATCTCTCTCCCTCCTCCCTTATTAGCAGCAGGACATAAAAACATAAAAGCTATAAAAATAATATGCCTCAAGTTTACTTAACCATACAACTGTGACAATACAAGTACGTTTGGGAAGACAAAAATTGATTAACCCTTAGTGTTCCATTAGGACGTGTAAGAACTTAGTCCTTGGAATTCAACCGGAGCGTGCATGAAACACTTGTATTCATATGGTTGAGCATAGGGGTACCTCTCCGCTCATCAATGATAGATCGAAAAGTGACTGAAAATGTGATTGTTGACCACCTCTCTTACTTGAGATGGAATAATAAAGAGAAGGAGAGCCCACTCTCTAATCAGTTTCTAGATGAACTCCTCTTTATAGGAGCACTAAATGACCAAACAAAAATAAAAACAACCTAGTATAATGGCATCCTCACGTATCTTTTCACTCAAAAGATGCCACAAGATCTTCACTTCAGAAAGAAGTAATAATTTCTTCATTGGGCCAAATACTTCATAGAAATCAATGAACACCTCTACAAGGTATGCACCGATGGCCTAATTCATTTGTGTGTCTCTGACGAAGATCAACTGTGCATTCTCCAAGATGCTCATGAAGGGCCTTGTAGAGGCCACTATGCAAGTAGATCCACGACCATAAAAATCCTGATGGTAGAATACTATTGGCCTACAATCTTCAAGGATGCCCACTAGTTTGTCTAATCTTGGAAACATTGTTAATGAGATGGGGGGATGATCGCTTGCATGGAAGATCCTCAATAGTGGATTCAACCATAGGAACCTTTTGACATATGGGGCATTGACTTCATGGGTTGTATCACACCCATGTCTAACAAAAAGGCATATATCATCATAGTAGTTGACTACTGCATAATATGGGTAGAAGCAGTAGTCATTACTAATTATACATCATCCAATACTGCTAGATTTATACAATAAAATATTGTAAATAGGTTTGTGGTGCCACATTCACTAATTTCTAATAATGGAACTCATTTCATAGGTGCGACTTTTCGGAAAGTTAATGCAACACTTAGGGGTTGAACATAAATTAACAACACCCTACCATTCCCAAGCCAATGGTCAAGAAGAGGTAACCAACTAGGAGATCACAAAAATACTAACATAGCCATTAGCAAATATATAAAAGATTGGAGTACAAAACTTAACGATGCCCTCTAGGCCTACCGTTCAACATAGAAACTTCCTATTGGCTACTCTCACTACGAGTTGGTGTATGAAAAACTTCCAATGCTCCTGATTTAATCTGAAGTTCGTACACTCTCAATAGCTTGTGATCTAAATCTTAACCTAAGTCTAGCATAGAAAGAAAGATTGATCAATCTAAATGTGCTAAATGAAAATCGATTAGTGCCCCTATCTTTGAATGAGGTGCACAAAGCATTTAGCAAGCAACATCATGACCTGAGAACATGAAAGGTAAATCTTTAACTAGGAGATAAGGTCCTCTATTGGAACCCCACACATGGACCCTAGAAAGTGAAATTTTAAAAATTATGAGAGAGACCTTATATAATTGATCAAACCTTTCCCTCTAAATCCATGTTGATCTACAAGCCTAGCAGCCCAAATAAAAAGTAGTTGGTCAACATCCAAGAAGTAAAACCTTTCCTGGAACCAAGACAGGCTAGTGCAACTACCACCTTGATGGATGGACAACCATGTTCCCTTTTTTAGATTTCCTCCTTCCAACTTAGTCATGGGGGAGATGACCATCTGTGCTAATAATTCATATGGATTCTCAGTTTTTCTACTTTTTGTTTTTCATGTTTTTGATTTTGTAAGTTATTTATTTTATAACTTTTTGATTTTTGCTTTTGAAATTTCTCTAATTTTACACCATTGTTAGTACCTTTGAATCTTTCTTGATTATTTAATACTTTCTTATATATTTTACTTTGTTTTATTTTGTTTTTTTCAAGTGTTATATTTCCTCATTTTTGCTAATAAAATTGCTTTATTGCCATAGGACACAATGTCATTGTTGCTTTTTACTAATGATGGTTTGTGCTTAATGTTGTGATTGTTAATGTTTGGTTTCTATTTTTGAACTCTGATGTTTGATGACTATGACATGGTTTATTTTTCATGGAATAGGTAGTGAGTCCATGTCATCCATCCATCCAATAAACTCTATGGTTTTCCTTGTTTTGGGAATTTGAGGTCCCTTCCGTTAAAGAAACTTTTAATCAATTGGTGACCTTGGTAGTTTTGCAATTAGGAAAGATTCAAAGGTTTGAAAAGGATGTGACTTCAAGAGGACTCAATACTCTTTGTACTCTTCTACTTGCTTGGGTGCTTGAGTGTTTTTCACAGACTTGTTACTATTCCATTTCAACCACTAATAGGAAGTCAAATAAAGTCTTTGCATGGTGTGGTTTCCATCCAAAATTTTTTTAAAAAATGGATGGGAATTCAAAGAACATCCCTTAGACATAATAAACGAATAAGTCTTTGTATGGTATGGTTCCCATTTAAAAAATAGAAAAGAACAAATGATGGAAATTCAAAGCACATCCCTTAGACAAATAAACAGGCTATAAGCACTGGTTATGGGACTAGAAAGACATGCACCCATGCTTGAAGGTCCCCTATAACTAAGATCCTCTCTCACTTCCTACTTTTCTCTCTTCTTCTCCTTATGGAATGGTGGTTGTTTTGTGGAAGCACTCTCATGTCTCATGCAAGTGGACTGGTCTTAGAGTGGCAATGCAAAGGCATTGAAAGAGGTTGATTTTGGTTTGGACGAAGGATGAAACTTCTCAGGTCATTTTAACCACAAATTTCATAAGGGACTTCTTATGACCTTAATGCAGAATTCCATTCCACCTTCTTTTTCATCCATACATGCTACCATAACTCCCCTCACTGATAGGTTTTATGTTATGCTTTATGTCTTGGTTTGATGTGTTTGAATTCTTGGATAGATTCTTTTTGGTTGGTCCTTAACTTTTCATGATCATTAATCAACTGTGGGGCCCATTGACTCCTTAGTTGAGGTTATGCAAGGGCAAAAAGGGCATGAGCCTACTATGGGGAGGATCATCTTGCATAGGTCTTCGTTTGGTTAGTTAAGGTTCCTTACCTTAGACATTGCTACAATCCTATCTTTCACATATTCCATTGTGTATTTCACTTGGTGCTCCTTAACCTCTTATTCCATTCATTTGCTAAATCATTTTTCTCCATTTTCCAAATTTATAAGCTCAAACAACATATTCTCATATTTTCATATTGTTCTTAGCCTTTCGAGCTTTCATTTGATTCCAATTTTATTTAACAACTGTTTGTATTTTACAAGTTTGACCAAAGTCAATGGTCATCTATGGTGGTCAATAGCTACATCAACAAGGCCTCATTGATGTAGCTATTGATTGTGTCCACAAGGCCACGTCAACACAACACAAAAATCGTATATATACCACTGCACACTTAGAAATTTTTGTCATTTGCCTCATAACACATGGGAAGTTCTTGCCCTTTTTTAGAGCCCAAAACCTTCCAGAGCCCTTAACTTCCTAATTGTTTATCCAAATTACTCTATTCTTAGATCTTGCACCTATTGGAGGTAAGCTCTTTATTGTGGGGGCTCGCAAACCTTAAGGTTTTTGATGAAAATTTTTGGAAATTTTTCTAACTCCTCCAAAGGGTTAATAACCATAATAATATATAAACACTAATTTTTTCAAGAGTTAATCCTTATAAAAACCTCCAAATTTATTTATTAATAATAACACAAATAAAATAATGATTGGAGTAATTAAATAAGCCATAATCACAAGTTAGTCAAGTGTAACTATCCTAAAGAGATAAAGATATCCCAATTGCTTCATATTACACAACGATTGCTAACCCATGATCTTACTATGATTATAGATGAAACTAAGGATAAAATTCTTGTAGGAAGGGGGACCCTATCAACCAAGGGAGAAATGGCCCAAAGTTAGAAGGGGCCAACAAGAACATGCCCAAGAATCACTAGAGGCAACGCATGTAACAACACCTCCTTGTGAGGAGTCCAAAGTCGAATCTGTTTGATAGATTCTAGAAGAAGAGGTGCTAATAGAGTAATCACAACTAGGGAAAGTGCCAAGACCTGTGCCAAGGCTTGAAGTCACTTTAACTCAAACTTGCCTTAACATCATCAGGTCCTAAGAGATTCAACACTGAATTCTTTAAGAAATAAACTTTGCACCATTTTTAGAGAAAGCTTTAGTGGAAGTTAAAGCACAATTGCAAACCTCTCCCATGTGGCCAATCATCGCATCCAGTGGGGAATGGTACATGGAAGATACATGTCTTTTTTGGAACAACAGAAGGCTAGCGTCCATGGTAAAAATAAAGGATATTTAGGGGTTCTACTTGGCCAAGGCTATCATGCAGGCACTGGGGTTGCCTAATATTGGAACCCAGTTGGTGGAGCTATCAATGAAAGGTGATCCTAAGGCCAAAAAGGAGTAGATTTAGCAATGTTACAAGGTCAATCATAAGGAGTATGGTGCACTCCCACTAATGAAACACATCTACTTTAAAATTTCTACCTATTACCTCAATTCCATGATGAGGCCCAACAAGGTGATTGCCTTTTCTGCCCAAGCATGTGCTACTCTAAGTTGGAGATTTCTTGTAAACCTTCTACAACTAATCTATTTGGATATCAAGAAGCATTTCAAAGAAAATGAACATGGAAGGAAAACCCTGCCCTTTTTGTGCCTCATCTAGAAACTCTACAAAAGGCTAGGAATTGTCTGCTATGCTAGTGACACAATTAGGCATGCTCCTTTGGCTTCATGATTCAAAATCATGAGAGAAAAGATACTAACTATAACTCAAGAAGAGGAGTAGCCACCACCTCCACTGCCTATTCAAGAAATAATGTTAGAGGCCCATGTAGCCATAGAGCACTTGCATAAAATCTGAGAGTAGGTCTTGCATAAAATCTAAGAGTAGGTCTTGCATGAGCAAGAGTAGCATGCAAGGATGAGTAGTGCAAACCTATCTATGTATCGACTAGTGATGAGTCACCTTAATGAGATGGCTTGAACAATCAACCAGATGGAAAGGTGTGGACCAATATTCTTTACCCAATGAATGTAGTTTCCCATGAGGTTTAATCCTAATGCTTGAGAGGTGATGGTTTCATTATCACAACATCATTTATTTCTATAAATCTCTTGGAATGCTACCTTCTTTTTGGTGCATTTGGAGGAAGGTGAAGGGGCCACTGTCTTGGTGATGCAACACCAAGGACAAGAGACTACTGCTGAAGTAGTTGTTGATCATGTCACTGAATTATTCAATGCACTTGTGGAATCTATACTAGATGTATTTGCACTTTGAGATGTGCAAACATTTGTAGGCATGGTTAGCAGAAAACTGAATGCAACCTAGCATGAAGAATTGTTGGATTGATTGGTGGGGATTGGGCAATCAATTCCAGATATCTTCAATTTTCTAGATAACATCACCGTAACCTAGTTGGAGCTACTAGAAGCAAGGGGCAAATGCATCATCTTAGAGAGGCAACTTGAAATGGCTCAAGAAAAAAATCAACACTTGGCCATGGAGGTTATTGAATTACATGCCCACCTTGTTGATTCTACACTCCTCAACCTGACAGTAACCAAAAATGAAGCTTTTCAATAGTTTTAAGAGTGATTCAAGAAGGGTAAGGAGGAAGCTATGATGGCCTTCTTTAGCTAGTCTATAGTAGAGCAAAAAATGTATTAAGTTTAGAAAGACTTGACTTAGATGTGCCAGGAGAATGAAGCACTGACCACATAGAATCATCATCTATGCAATGTTAATGTCCAAAAAGAACAAATGCAAGAATTCATTCATCAACAATAGGAGTAGCTAGCTAGGGTGAATATGGAATTAAGAAAACTGGCCATAAAAAAATGGAATTTATCAATGGAGGAAGTTTATGCCTTGCGCCAAAAATCTGCTATTGAGATTGTTGCCTAGAAAATGAAGTTTTGAGGTTTGAAAAATTTAAAAATTACTATAGAGACCAGGTTGTCCTATAGAAGGAAGTAAATGAGAAGCACATCCAAATGGAAAAAGAAAAAAATAATAAATAAAGCTCTTTAGAAACTCCAATAAGGAAAAGAAGTTTGGTAGCCCATCGTTGATGGGATTGATGCCTACAACAAAGTGGAGATCCACCTCAAGGAGTTGCATATAGAAGAAATGATAGAATACATGGAGTTGACCAATCTCTGCTATGCGAACTTGGCTATGCTAACTACTAGAAGGACATGGTCAGAGTTAGAAAAACAAGTGGCTAGCTCATATTTTCTATACAAGGTAGAGTTCAAACACCATTAAGACACAAGTAGAAGCTTGAGACTAAAAATGCTAAACTTAAAGTTCATAGAGCATGATTCATGGATCAACGATCAACTGCTGAGAACCTAGCTAAAAGGATAAATGATTATCAAGAGTTAAAGGATGTAGTCAGAGTGTTTGACATTGAACACAAACAATTTGATGCTTGGTTTATCAATGCAAAAGAGCTATTTCTAGTAATCCCATGTCACTAGGATGTGCTCGTTTTGACCCACATTGGTAAAGTTGTGGACAATGCATGATCCTAGAAGTAAGGAGGAGAAAATTAAAGCACTGCTAGATGCTTTCTATCTCCCATCAGAAGTTGTACAATAGTAGGAGCACCACATCCACCTCGGCCACCGCACATGTGTGAAGCTAGTGAAGGTCCCTCAGAACCTTAGGAGCCACCACCACTTGGAACTATCTGATCTTCTCCACCAAAATTCATGCCATCAAGGAACATGCTGTCCAATTCTGAGAATCATGTCAAATGTTTAATTTTGTGTCATGAACATTGTCATTTTTGTAATGTGTTGATCCATACACTCAGGAACTCCCTTTTTGTCAAGTCAATCTATGTTGTTTGTGAAAGGTCAATCAATAATCTCATACCTTCTCAATTTTGTAAAAGAACTCGAGGATGAGTTTTCATTTAGTCATGGGGGTATGATGAGTCGTAGTTTTGTTGGTTGTATCAACGAGGCCTTGTTGATGCATCATATCATGCATCGACAAGGCCCCATCGATGCAATGTCCACTTTTTGGCTATAAACATGCATCCACCAGTCGCATTTATGGCAATGAGATTTCAGTAGTAGTGAAGCTCTTGTATTTGTTCATTTGAGAGTTAGAATATTTTTCCTGTGTGTCCATAGCAAGAGTCATTGAGTGTACGAATCTTTATTCAAGCATTGTTATACCTAAGCATGACAGTGTGTGTGGTAATAAAGATTAGCTTTTTGATAAACCTTGAAACATTCTAGATAGATTAATGTTTAATTTATTCATTTAATTTATTCATTTAATTTTTTCTAGTATTTATTTATTAAATATTTTCAATAATTAAACTAATGAAGGAATTAAGTAAGATAAGCTAGATAAATTAAACATAATTATGACCACTTTGAGCATAGCATGTATTCGCTTGGTAATCCTAGTAGTGTTATTGCTTAGTATGCCTAGTAGTGTAGTGCTTGGTAACTTAATAGTGGATATGTGGGTTCAAGACATGTGCAGAGAGCAGGACCAGATACTTATGTTAGGACTAGTTAGATACTAGTTAATTAGTTAAATTAAATTAGTTAATTTAATTACTTTATCTCCCTTTAAACATCAAACCATAAAATACAAAATCCTAAAGATCATATGTCTTAATTACACTTAACCATAAGAATGTACATCACAAGTGTAATTGGGAAGACAAGAAATGACCTTAAGACAAGATTCACCTCCTAGAAGACTAGTGCACTGAAAACTATAAAGTCTACGGAATTCGACTAGATCGCGCGTGAACACTTGTGATTCATATGGTTGGACATAGGGGTACCTCGCCACTCATCAGTAGGACAAATTCTTTATTCCCTATTTTTATTATCATAGATATTTTACTTATCTAATTGAAATATAAATTGAATAATGAATAAAATAATAAGATCAATCAAATAAAAGTAAGAGTGAGATACTTCTTAATCTTGATCAACCTTATGAACTAATGGGAGTAATTGTAATTCTACCATAAGTGGTATGTGATCAGATGGTCNTAATGGAATTTCATGCTAAGTTAGTGGAAACATCTTCTTCAAGTTAGGTTCATCTTCCAAAGATTTCTTTACAAATCCATATTTTAAGAATTGATAAACATTACTTCCAACTTTTGTATTGAAGTCTCCACAAAGAATTAATGGAATTGAATTAGTATAACTTAGTAATAACTTATTCTTCAAACTTTCTTCTATTTTCGTAATCAAATATGCTTCTTGACATAGTCTGACATTGGAACATGTTGGTTTGACCATTAAATGTGTGTTAACCACACATACATATCTTCCTGATAACTGGATTTTTAAAATTACTGTCAAGGCTATGTGATTTTTTTAAAATCTTAACTGTTCTTTCTTGTCCATCACTTGAAGTTTGAGAATTTCAAAAATCATATTTTCTAAACTCCATTCAAATCTTTGTACCAATTTAAACTTGGCTTCTTTATAAAAGGTTGCACAACCATCCATGTTATGATTTTTACAATATGCTAAAAACTTCATACTTTCATCACTGCTTAGAAATAATGTCATGGAGGATACTACCCATAAATAGAATATTTTCAAGTGGAACAATTTGAAATTTTTTTAATTTTCTTCTATGAATTGTAAGCTAATCTACTAAGGCATCATTGGTAAAGGATCCTCAAACGAAAAGCTAAGCATTGTTTCACAACATACAAACAACAAAACCATCATATCATAATATCAAATTATGGATTCCTTGAGGCACTCAAGACATAGACTCTTCATAAGATCAATGGGTTTAAGAACAAGAACACAATAGAAATAACACATTATAAAAAGAAATACCAATCCCATACATTGTCTCATATTTGATGCATTATAGAATTACTATATTAAACTATTATAAGGATTAACCAAGAGGAGAGAACGTGTTTCTTCTACAATTCATGATAACCAACTAAGTTACACACAACTAATTTTCATAATGTGGATATTATAATTTTTCCTTCCATTTATATACATATTACTTTGGTAAAATTTTATTCATAAATTATTTGTGGATAACTAGTTTTGTTGTTTGATTCTTTACTCCTTTGACAATTATATATGCATTTAAACAATCCAAAACATTAAAAATTATCGTAAACCTCAAATCTAGAAAGTAAGAGATGATTATGTTAAAACTTACTATAAGAATTCCGTAAATGTTTTATAAAATAGAAAATACATAGTAAAGTTAAAACACCATAGGAAGAAGAGATAACGAGAAAAATTAAAGATTTAAAAAGAAAAAAGTTGAGAAAGTTGATGGATGGTGGGATGGTACGGTGTTGGGAGGATATGCCATGACCTGAGCATGGTACTGACGTAAACATGTGATGTGAATTTTTCTTACTAAAAACTCCTACCATTAAGAAAACGCTTGATTAGTAGAAAATTTAATATAAACTCTCTACAGATTCCCTTAAATCAAGGTTGCAACATTATTGCATTTCGTAATCATAAAAATAAGAAAAGCATGGAAAATCACTTGGTAAAGAGATACTTTGTTATTTTAAATGTTTGAATTAATTCATAAGCAAGGCAAGAAATGATTAAAAGTTAAAACTAAGAAGTTGTTATGTCAACTTTATGACTAAGAAGTAGGAGCGGGAATTCCATAATCTACATAGCTTGGTTTGACTTGACACATGAAGTTGAAATGAGCGTCTTGGAAATTACAATAATATAAGTAATCATATGGCACGTTGTCTTGGAATCTTCAAATTTATGTTATTGAGGTCATGATTCCATGCTTATTGGCTTATTGGCTTTTGCATGTGGATTAATAACATGCTATAGTGGTCTTAAGACTATCTGTAAGGGTTATGCACTAAATCTTAAAGCCCAAAGGGTTGCATTTATAATATTATTGAATTATTAGGTGCTCTAATGATAAATATGACCTCACCATTGAGTTTAGAAGGGTGAAAAATGTTGGAAATGACTATTCATATGTTGAAAATGGACATCATATGCTTGAGTTGTATGAAAATTAAACTTTTGAGGATCTCGAGGCACTATATCGGGCAAGGAGTAAAAACTAATTTTTGGGGTTCCCTAGGATAGATTTCACTCCACCATTAGGTTTGAAAGGATAAAATCTATAGGAAACAACTCTTTGTTCACTAAAAAATGCTTCTAAAATCAAAAGTTATGGCTTTTGGATTCTCATACCTTTAGTGGGAAAAAAGAGACTTCCTGAGAGGTCATCCATCCTAGTAGTGCAAGCACATTTAATTATCGAAATTGTATTCTTGTGGTTATTATTGGCGACTGTTTGGGATGCGACCACCAACTAGTGTCCTTGAACAGGATTTAGGTGCTTGCTGGTCTCTGGCAACACTAAGGCCCAGATACCTCCAAATAGACTCAGTAGTTAATGTGAGTATGTGTGTGTGCTGTTGCAGCATGCGGTTGTGAAATATGAAATGACTATGTTATGTGTAAATTACAAATGACTTATCTTAAAGAGATTTAGCCAACTTTTTCAAGTACTGTGAGTTGTTGAGAGTTCCTACTTTGTTCAATTGCCTAGTCTATGCGGTCCTTATAATACCTACTTGCCACAAATAAAATTTTGCAAAAATATTTGAGCACAACTCTACGAATCTACTTCTAATTTTCCCCAAAGAAAGAGATAGTTCCACAAGAAAACTAGAAATAGAGCAAGATTCAATGGAAATAGATAGAAAAGAAAGCATATTTGTGTGGATCTCAAATATTTAAACAAGGTAAGATGACACGAGTAAACACTTCGCAATAAAGCTATCCCAAATTCAATAACTATGAATTGTTCAAACTTCCAAGGCTCAAATAAGTAATTTCTTCAAGACAATCCTACTATGCTACCAAAAATTGCTGTGTAAACTACCACGTACGAGACTCCATTTTGGCTAGATAATAGATGTCAACAATTGCATTCAATAGAACCTTCAAAAGACTTGACAATTTCTAATTGAAATATCACGAAGATTCACTTTAAAGATAGAAAGAAGCTATTCTGGTCCCATCAAAATACCAAAGATCTTCTGAACCCTCTTGACTATTGAATCGTTCAATGACATGACTGCTAGCAGAGGCTCTCTTACAACGATCTTAATAGTAGTTCTTATACGTTGCACAATAACCAAATTCACTACTAAAATGCTCTTAAGGCTTTCAAACACAAGCGCTTCTATGGAAAAATTTTAATAGAAATTTTCAATTGTACAACAAGAACAATAAGAGCAATGTAAAAATCCCAAAATTACTTGCCAAGGATGATACTATCTAAACCACTAGCTAAACAATTTAAAACAAAAAATAAAAATAAAAAAAAAACATAACTCACAGGAGCATGACAAAGAGGCTGAAATCTTTCCTTTAGCAAGTCATATTACAAGAAATCTTTCACACTTTCTTCTTTACAAATGCTCTTCTCCCAAGACTCAAAAGTGTGTCTCCAAGTGAGAGCCCAAGTGTTAGCTAGTAGCCTTCCAAAGTGTGATGTCAATGTCTTCTCCTAAGTTCCCCGCCCCCCCCCCCTTTTCTTTTCCAACCCCTGAAGCCTTTTTATAAGGTTCAAAGGTAGTTACATTCTAAAATATCTTAGCTAACTTCTCTCCCAAGTAACTTGCCCAACAAGTTAGGAAAACAAGTTAGGAAGTTGGGGAGTTAGGAGAAAATCATGCTAACATTGGCATGTGTCTTTACATATATTTTTTAAAAATTAAAAATTAAAGCTAAGGAGCTTCATTTAATTGATATTATATATATATATATATATTAATTATTTTGTTAAATATTTTAACCACCGATGCTTTCATAAAGTTATAAACGAGTGGAAGTAATAAGATATACACCTTGGTGTAAATGTGGATGAAAGCGGCATACGATCTTTAGAGTCAATGGCTAAAAATAAATCTTCTTCATCTTCCCTATACTGGTAAATTATGTGGATAATTAGTAACAGTTTCAAGAATAGCAGGTGTAATCGGCTGGTTCATTTTCCTTTTTCTTCTGTGCAAAACCTGTAAGAATCGACACATGCTCTAACCTGTTCCTGGTGCTGGCTCCTGCGATTGCGGTTTGCTGGACACAGCCATGCTGCCAAAGTTAACATATGACACCGACCCTAACCTCTTCTTATTTCTATAACCCATCTCATGCCGATGTCTCGAATCTAAATTTCTTGCTTGCCATATATAAAATATGTCTGTTACAAAAATATCCAAGAAAGTGGCAAAGAAGAACGAATCAATAACGCAGGCCTTTCTTGTGGTTACTGGTGCTTATAATTGCCATTTTCAAATAAGGTGTGTAGGATCATCATTTTTGGGATAGTGCACAGTGGCATCATCAGATTGACCCCTACGGTCACGGCGACTATGACGAGGAGGAGTTGTTGTTTGGAGCTCTGAATTCGGGTTCGATTTTGGTGATATGCGGCACCGGTGTGGATGTTACCAACGACCTCTTCTA
The DNA here is from genome assembly GCA_015680685.1 of Gnetum montanum. NCBI lineage: Eukaryota > Viridiplantae > Streptophyta > Gnetopsida > Gnetales > Gnetaceae > Gnetum > Gnetum montanum. The sequence continues at coordinate 485,369 of MNCI01037953.1, forward strand.
CGGGGGTGGTAGTGATTCTTGGACTATGGACTATGCCTGTGGTGCTCGCGACGATGATGGAAAGTGTATGATCACCTGTGATGTTCACGAGGTCTAACAACAACTTGCTATGGTAGCATTGCCAACTCTGATGATATTTCGTAGTGTTTCCTGTGCACCTGGTGCCACAACCCTTTTTTTTTTGTAAAATGGAGGAATAATAGTGTCCCATTGAAAACGTGACAATTCTGTCACAGAAACTCTGTAACAGCACTAGATTAGCTTCAATCTAGAAACAAAACAAAAATTCCAATACTTTTTTCCCGTCAATTGCAGCTATTTGATTCATTTTTTCTTGAAATACCTTGCCAATGTGTACAGTGGCTATGAATTGCTCTTTGCCATATAAACGTCCATTGAAATCTTACCATGGTAACTCCAATAAGGTTAATTTTAATTTTTTATTGTTGTATTCATGAATGGGATTGTTGGATCTTTTTAATCGATAAAGCTTTCCAATCTCTTTTAGATCTTCCCCTCACACAGGAGTAGGATAAATTTTTCCTTCACCGTTGGTTTCTTGGTATCATTTGAAAGTTAAAACACTTCTGTAGTCTTTTCTTCTTTTACTATATCTTCACCCAACAAATTTCCAAATGAAACCTTCAGCATTAAAATATCAATAAGATAAAACCATCATATATTTTTGATTTGAATATTTTCTATATCTCATTCATATTTTATCACCTCTGTTGTTCCATGAAATGGCTAAATGTGCCAACATTTCTACCCCCTTAAAAACTTAAAGAAATTTATGCAGCCTCAGTTCAAAACTGAATCATAGTAAAAATTTCATTGAATTTTTACAATTGAATAGAAATATTTTTGAAGGAAAATTCTCATTTATCATAAGGTATGATGGGACAAAAACCTCATTCCTAAGGAAAATAACAAACTGTACATAATCAAGTCCTTCATAGAATATTCTTGGGAAGGAAATTGAATTTTAAGGGTTACCCTAGTAGAAATCCTCATCTCTCTTACTGTTTCATAGGAAATATCTGATGTCATGAAGGCAGTTTTGTTGTTCTCCGACTTGGTGGAGCTCTCACTTTGATCTACTGGAGCTTCTTCAACACTTTTCTCATTTTCTTTTCCAGATGATCTCTTCTGTTCTTCTCCATTAGGTCCTTCATTTTCCTCTTGGGAGACAAAGGCTTCTCCCCATCCCCATGATGACTCTTTATTGGTTGGTTACTCTTCTCCTTTTTCTTCTTCTTTGGAGCAATCTTGATATCGCCCCCAAACATTGGACTCTATATCCAAATCTCTAGTGAGAAAAGAAAATTCATTGGACAACCAAGCGATAAAAGAACACTCTTTTGGAGCTCCACAAGATCTAGCCTTTAGATAAGCCTTCAATACATGCTCAGGGAAACATCCCATCACATATGGAATAAAAGGCTTTCTCATTGCTCTCTCAAACTCCATTAGCTCTCTCTAACTTTCACTACTCAACTTGAATTGAAAGATGAAGAAATCCTAAGCAATCTAATCCTCTTTTTATAGGTACTAAAAATTTGAAATCCCTCCAAACAAGTTTCCTTCTTTTTAGGCATTCCAACCATTTGTCACAATCCTCACCAAGTACTGGATGAGTCACCTTCTCTACTTGTCACAATTGTAGAATTCCACTTGTTTCACTTGTAGGCTTCCACTTGCCTCACTTGAAGGAAAATTATTTTCTAATCTAAATAAAGCATAATTAAACATATTAATTGATACTATATTCCTAGTAATATTTACCTAATAGTATATACATATATTATTTTATATAATGACATCTTCAAGCTATATGCAATTGTCCCAAATAATGTTTTATATGCAAAAAATTATATGGAAATTGCAATTCCATGCCATCCAAAGTTGATAATTTGTAAGTATCCTCTGATAATTGCTTTGTAATTTGAAAGGGATCAATCCATGTTGGGGTAAACTTATTTGGTTTCTTCATATTCCATAATATGACAAGGTCCCCTATCTTGAAAGTTCTTTTTAAAGCTTTCCTATCAAACCACCTTTTAACTTGAGAGGTATTTTGTAACAAATTATCCCTTGCTTTATCTACTTCAGCTTCTTTTTTAATAAGAAAATTCATGAAACTTCTATCTTTATCATTTTTTTCAGTATATCTTTGTACAAATTCGGAAGCTGAGCTTACAATCTTATTTGTTATTCTTGCTGGAAAAACATAAACTAAGTTATATGGTGATGTCCCAATAGCTTTCTTGAATCTGATTCAATCTGACCATAATGTGGATTGTAGATAATCGATCCAATTTCCTGGATTCCTATCCATCGATTTCTTGATATAAGCAATAAGCTTTTTATTGGTGGATTTTGCTAGGCCATTTCCTTGAGGATAATAATTTGATGAGGAAAATAAGAAAATGGATTTTTTAGATGCCCATCTGATAAACTCTTTGGATTTGAAGGTGGATCCATTGTCTGACACTAATACTTTGGGTAGACCAAATCTACTTAGAATATGGTCTTCTAGGAACTTAATCACATCTGATGCTAAACTTCCTCTTAGAGCCTTTGATTCAGACCATTTAGTGAAATAATCAGTAGCTGTGAGAATAAACTTGTGTCCAGCACTTGAAGGAGTGATCGTACCAATAAAATCCAAACCCCATTGCTAAAATGGTCTATCTACAACAACTGGCTTTAAAGGGGCTCTAGCCCTTCTAATCCTGGGCCCATGAATTTGACATTTATAGCATTTTTGAATCTTTGAACTAATGTCTTGATACATGGAAGGCCAGTAATATCCATATCGAAGTATATGTTGCATAGTNAGTCATTAACTTAGCTAATCCCATTCCCTTAATTATCTTGCATATTTCCAATGAAAATCTAGAACTTTGCAACTTTATAAGCCATTTTCCTCCTTTTAATCCAATCTCATTTTTGGCTAGGAATCACTTAACTACCGGTTCAATTAGCATAATGTGAACTAATGAACTTTCCAAATAATATTTAAAATGCTGAAGTGCTTTGATGACTGCGAAAGCTTGTTTCTCTAAGTCTAAATAATTTAACTCTGAACTTTTCAACTGATACCCAAAAAATCCAATTGGTTCATCTTGACTTTCATCATCTTTTTGTGTTAGAATAGTAGTGATAGGATCATTCGAAGCAAAAGAATATAGCCAAAAATATTATTTAAGCCTAGGCTTCACCAAATATGGAGTCTCTTGTATAGTAATTTTAACTTCTAATAAAGCTCTCTCTGATTCTGGTGTTTTCTCTACTTGGACATCATTTTTTAGCATATACATCAAAGGTTTGGTAATTTCAGTAAATCCAGGGATGAACTTTTTCACAAAGTTTATCTTCCCAAAGAAAGATCTAAGAGATTTTTTACTTGTGGGATGCTCAATATTCTAGATTGCTTGGATTCAAGAATTGTCTATGGAAATTCCTTCTTGACATATCACATGGCCTAATAAAATTTTGGATTTAACCTTGAAGATACACTTCTTAGGATTTAATGAAATGCCAAACTCATGACATCTGTCAAAAACTTGTTGGAGATGATTAATATGATCTTCTTTTTTCTTTGAAAATATTGTAATATCATCCAAATAAACCATCAAAAATTTTCCTAATAAATCCTCAAATGCTAAATCCATTGCTCTTTGAAAAGTAGCTCCAGCATTTGACAATCCGAATGACATTCTTTGGTAGGTAAAAGTTCCCCATTTGGTGATAAATGTTGTTTTGTATCTATCATTCTTAT
>MNCI01037953.1:492431-568083 GCA_015680685.1 Gnetum montanum
TCTCTGGCAACACCAAGGCCTAGATACCTCCAAATAAACTCAGTAGTTAATGTGAGTATGTGTGTGTGCTGTTGTGGCATGCGGTTGTGAAATATGAAATGACTACGTTGTGTGTAAACGACAAATGACTTATCTTAAAGAGATTTAGCCAACTTTGCCAAGTACTGTGAGTTGTTAAGAGTTCCTACTTTGTTCAATTACCTAGTCTATGCTATCCTTATAATACCTATTTGTAACAAATAAAATTTTGCAAAAATATTTGAGCACAACTCTACGAATCTATTTCTAATTTTCCCCAGAGAAAGAGATAGTTCCACAAGAAAACTAGAAATAGAGCAAGATTCAATGGAAATAGATAGAAAAGAAAGCAGATTTGTGTGGACCTCAAATATTTAAACAAGGTAAAATGACATGAGTAAAAACTTCCTAATAAAGCTATCCCAAATTTAATAACTACGAATTGTTCAAAATTCCAAGGCTCAAATAAGCAATTTCTTCAAGACAATCCTACTATGTTACCAAAAATTGCTGCGTAAACTTCCATGTACGAGACTCCATTTTGGCTAGATAATAGATGTCAACAATTGCATTCAACAGAACCTTCAAAAGACTTGACAATTTCTAATTGAAATACCATGGAGATTCACTTTAAAGAAAAAAAGAAGCTATTCTGGTCCCATCAAAATACCAAAGATCTTCTGAACCCTCTTGACTATTGAATCGTTCAACGGCATGACTACCAGCAGAGGCTCTCTTACAACAATCTCAATAGCAGCTCTTATACGTTGCACAATAACCAAATTCACTACTAAAATGCTCTTAAGGCTTTCAAACACAAGCGCTTCTATGGAAAAATTTTAATAGAAATTTTCAATCATACAATAAGAACAATAAGAGCAATCTAAAAATCCCAAAATTACTTGCCAGGAATGATACTATCTAAACCACTAGCTAAAAAATTTAAACAAAATAAAAAAATTAAAAAAAAACATAACTCATAGGACCATGACAAAGAGGCTGAAATCTTTCCTTTAGCAAGTCATCTTACAAGCAATCTTTCACACTTTCTTCTTTACAAATGCTCTTCTCCAAAGACTCAAAAGTGTGTCTTCAAGTGAGAGCCCAAGTGCTAGCTAGTAGCCTTTCAAAGTGTGATGTCAATGTCTTCTCCTAAGTCCCACCCCCTTTTTCTTTTCCAACCCCTGAAGCCTTTTTATAAGGTTCAAAGGTAGTTACATTTTAAAATATCTTAGCTAACTTCTCTCCCAAGTAACTTTCCCAACAAGTTAGGAAAACAAGTTAGGAAGTTAGGGAGTTAGGAGAAAATCATGCTACCATTGGTATGTGTCTTTACATATATTTTTTAAAAATTAAAAATTAAAGCTAAGGAGCTTCATTTAATTGATATTATATATATATATATATATATATTAATTATTTTGTTAAATATTTTAACCATCGATGCTTTCATAAAGTTATAAACGAGTGGAAGTAATAAGATATACACCTTGGTGTAAATGTGGATGAAAGCGACATACGATCTTTAGAGTCAATGGCTAAAAATAAATCTTCTTCATCTTCCCTGTACTATTAAATTGCACGGATAATCAGTAATAGTTTCAAGAATAGCAGGCATAATCGGCTTGTTCATTTTCCTTTTTCTTCTGCGCAAAACCTGTAAGAACTGACACATGCTCTAACTTGTTCCTGGTGCTGGCTCCTGCAATTACAGTTTGCTGGACATAGCCATGCTGCTGAAGTTAACATATGACACCGACCCTGACCTCTTCTTGTTTCTGTAACTCGTCTCATGCTGATATCTCGAATCTGAATTTCTTGCTTGTCGTATATAAAATATTTCTGTTACAGAAATATCCAAGAAAGCGGCAAACAAGAACGGATCAATAACGCGAGCCTTTCTTGTGGTTACTGGTACTTATAACTACCATTTTCAAATAAGGTGCATAGGCTCATCATTTTCAGGACAGTGCACGTTGGTGTCGTCAGATTGAACCCTATGGTTGTGGCGACTATGATGAGGAGGAGTTGCTGTTTGGAGCTCTGAATTCGGGTTCGATTGTGGTGATCCGCGGCGTCGGTGTGGATGTTACCAACGACCTCTTATATAGGGGTGGTAGTGATTCTTGGACTGTGGACTGCACCTGCAACGCTCGCGATGATGATGACAAGCGTATGATCACCTGTGATGTTCATGAGGTCTAACAGCAACTCGCTATGGCGGCATCGTGGCATCACCAACTTTGATGATATTCCGTAGTGTTTCCTGTGCACCCGGTGCCACAACCCTTTTATTTTGTAAAATGGAGGAATAATAGTGCCCCATTGAAAATGTGAAAATTCAGTCACAGAAACTCTGTAACAACACCAGATTATCTCCAATCTAGAAACAAAACAAAAATTCTAGGACTATTTTCCCGTCAGTTGTAGCTATTTCATTCATTTTTNTTTAATTTCTTATTGTTGTATTCATGAATGGGATTGTCGGCTCTTTTTAACCAATAAAGCTTTCCAATCTCTTTTAGATCTTCCCCTCACACAGGAGCAGGATAAATTTTTCCTTCACCATTGGTTCCTTGGTATCATTTGAAACTTAAAACACTTCTGTAGTCTTTTCTTCTTTTACTATATCTTCACCCAACAAATTTCCAAATGAAACCTTCAGCATTAAAATATCAATAAGACACAACCATCATATATTTTTTATTTGAATATTTTCTATGTCTCATTCATATTTTATTACCTCTGCTGTTCCATGAAATGGCTAAATGTGCCAACAGTTACTAAGGCACCAAATTCATTTTTGAAAATTATTTTCCTAAGTTCCTAATTTATACTAACAATTCAATGATGAAAACTTGAATTTTTTGTTAATTGATAGAAATTTCAAATTTTTTCGTTAGTTGATAGGCAACTGAAAATTTTTCATCATATAATGAAGAATTTGTCATTTTGTTTTAATGGCAACAATGATCATGGTAACACATTGACAATGGCCTTAGTGGCTAGTGGGCAATGTCAACAGCCAACTTGGGTGTGTCTGGAGCTGACGGCATTGGTGGTGGAGGGCCAACAAAGGTAGCACTAGGTAACACAACTATTTTTTCTTTTTCTCTTTTTTCTATTTTTTATAGGATCTTTTAAGGGCCTACATGACCCATTTTCAGGGTCTGTGCAACCCTCCTTTAGGCCTATGTAGCCCTCTTATGGGTTGATGTAGCCTGTCTTAGGGACCAGCACGATCCTTGACTGGGCCTGCATGGCCCATCACTAGCTTGCATGGTCCCTAGACTAGGCTTGTGCATGCTTGATGGAGAGGTAGTTTCTAACCATGTCCAAAGAGGCACAAGAGGTGGTTATTCATGGCATGAGAGGTAGTTATTCATAGTGAGAGTGGAAATTTTTTATGGCATGGAAGGCGGTGATTCACGACACAAGAGGTAGTTGTTCATGGTATTAGAAGCAGTTATCGATGGTGCTGGAGGTGGTTTTTGGCAACAAAAATGGGTAGTGGCGATATAGTCAACGGTAGCTACAAAAAATGTGATGAGGATTTTTACAGATTGTAGGTGTGGGTTTTTGCAGCAGGTGATAGACCTGCAATCTAGGGTGCATCAACGTCAGTGCTCTAGGGTAGTAATGGTAGGATGGTGCAATGGTAGGCAACGGGTGGTGTTTGTAGAGCACAATTGCAGGGTGGGCGATGACAATAGTGGTAGATAGCAAGTAGCAGTTGGGTGGCAGCAGCCTATGCACTACAACAAGGAGGATCAATGCAAAGCAAGGTAGGTTGCATGGCATGTGACATGTGGTAGGGTGGATTGATTGTGCATGACGACGACATGGCGGGGTTGCGCAACAACAAGAATAGGGGTTGCGCTACCCCCTATAGGGCTTATGTGGTCTACTAGGCCTACGTAGTTCGTAGGGCCTGCACTGCCTTGGCAAGGCTAGCATGGCNCCTGGTCGCAGCTGGTTGCGGTCGATTGAAGATAAATTTTTTTAATGTATATATATATTTGTTTAAAGTAGGGGGTTGGGGTTTGAACCCACAACCTCCTACTTTAAAGGCTTTTTATAAAACTTTTTATTATTATTTTATTTCACCTTGCCCCAGTAGTTGATGTGGTAGTTGACAGAAATTTGGTATGGGTAAAAGATAATTTGGGGTTGGTTTTTGATCCTAAAATTTTGAATTTTTTAAAAATAATAATAACAATTTAATATTATTTAAATGCATGTATAACAAAAAACTTTAAATGTCAATATCTCCTAAACCATAAGTCCAATCAAGACGAAATTTGTATCATTGGAATCATCTCAATGAGTACTACACGTTGGACATGGTTTTAGTGTTTAAAAATAAATTTTATTTTTCAAAAATTGAAAGGACCAAACTAGCTTATTTTTTTGAATTGACATTTCTAGGCTGACATATGGTAACTTGGAATCTTCTAGATTACTTGAATAGTGAATTTCAACAAATCAAAATTAATTCAACTCATGGTTACTAGCTTTCTAAAGAGAAATTAAAAAATTACCTTAATCAATTAATAATTATAGTATTAAGATGGGTAAGAGTTACCTGGACTAGTGTATCATTGTCTTACCAACATCTCTTGTAATTGATGAAGCTTGATGAGGTGTGATCAAATCTTCATTGGTTAATGATATCCATGAAATAATTTTGTTGGTTGCTAGGATCTAGATGCTTGAGCCCTTGTTCATGAAATTAATGGAAAGGTATCTTCTAACTTACATCATAGACATATGGTGCATCCAATGATGATCAATGGCTTTCCCTATGTTGTGGCTTCAAGATTTATCATTAAGTTCATGTTGTAGTTGACCCATAATTTTGAATGGCCCTTGGGTCGTGGTTTTCTCTAATACCAATTGTGACATCTCGTCCTCGAATATCATGGAAAACATCAAATATACGATATATTAGACATTATGCGCATAAAGAAAATATACCAAATGTGAAATATTTGTGATATTCAACATAATGTATAAAGGAAATATTAGGAAAAATGCATAAAGAGGAAGAAAAGAATGCTTTATTGATATGGAATAGCATATCTAGATTGTGCTATGAGAGTGTTCCTTGGAGTTTTCTTCCTTTGGCATTTATCCCTTAGAGGCAATCCAACACCGCCACCATGGTTAGGCCTATAACCCAACTAGAAGGGATGGCCAGTCCACTTTCTATCCTACTTCACCTAGCTTCTAGTGACTTGCCTATATCAAATCCACCAGTCTATGCTAGCATGATCTCTAACCTTGGGTATAAATGCCTTAGGTCAAACCTCCAATGGTTACCTTAAGAGGCATGTCCATTATTAAAACATGCCCTTTCGGGTCTAAATTACAACTATCCTTTCAAGTCTTGTTAAGATGAAAATAACACTTATTATGAAGAGACACCATCTTCATTAGGTAGCAACATCATTTGGGAATGGGGATGTGACAAAGATAATGATGATGATGAGCCTATGCTAGCAACTTAAAACATGCTAAATATTGCAAAGGCTATAAAAATTTCAGCTAGGCATGTGAAAGATACTTGGATTAGATGACTTGATATGAACAATATTTCCAAATTTGAGGGGTGATATAACTCTAATCCATAGACACATCTTCAAGCTTTTCATGATGCTTGTGGCTTACAAAGTATTGAAAATGATCGGTAAAAATTAAAGCTATTTCCTAGGACACCCATTAAGAAAGTAGAAAGCTGGTATCAATCCTTGGAGCCAGAATCCATTCGTAGGTGGAGTACAATGCTAGAGTTATTTAATGATAAGTATAAGACATACTCCAGAGTGTATAATTTGAGAAGGTATATCCAAGGATGGAAGCAAGAAAACCATGAACCTTTGGGTGCTACCATGGGTAGATACTATTTTACCATACACCAATGCCTTGGCCATGGTTATTCTTAGTAGGAAAAGCTTCATCATATCATAGATGGACTTAGATAAAAAATGAGAAGAACTCTTAGGACCTATGCCCAAGGGAAACTATCAAGACTTAGATCCAATAAAATTCAAAGGCTAACTGAGTAGGTAGCAAAATAAGTAGGAGAGTTAAGAAAATGGGTAAGTGCTGAAGAGTACAATAGGGGATCTTTCCATTAAAAAAAGGAAAGTCCAATTTTTCAATAGTGAGGAAGAGTCACCACTTGATGAGGTGGTGAATAGATAGACCTTGCCAATTCAAAAATCTATGTCTAAAATTTTGCTTAAGGTAGATAAAATGTGAAATTCATTGGATAAAAAATTCCAAACTGCTCTAAAAATCATCAAAGAATCAAGAGAGCAAAGTAGTGATTGTGAACATAAAGGCAGAAAAAACCTAAATGTGCTTACTAAAGAGGTAAGGGCAAGATAGTTGTAGTAGAGGAGGACATTGCAAAAAATGAATCAAATGATGATGGTGGATGTGAAATTTATCCATATGAACATCATAAGGAATGTTGCCCCATCATGTCATACTTATAGAAGTCTGGGGTGTATGCTTTAAATCCAAAACTAGCAAAAAGACAAACACTAAGAAGATTGCCTTATCCTCAAGGAAATCCCAAACAGTTCCATCAGTAATAATAATATTATCCAAGTGGAACTCCATCACAACCATACAAGCAATATCAATAGTGGTACCAACCATAGTCTTGGGGGATGCCACCACCAAGGAAGCAGTACTCTTATAGGCAACGAAATCCATATGGGTATTGCATTCAACGACCCCTATCTCCACGTGACTCTTCTAGTCATGTTTCTTCTTTCCAACTCAATGCTCATTCTCCACATTCCAAGAGGGATGCCACATTTTATCCTTATCCTTCTCCTATTCTTGCACCTATTCCTTCATCCTGAATGCAACTATTACCTACTTCATCTATGTAGGGTGAACTTCTAGCCTAGCTATAGTAATGCAATGCTGCTAGGGCCATCAATTTAAAACTAGTTCATCAACGGAGGGGTTTAGAACCTCATACTCATAAAAGGTCATTCTTTCAAACTAGTAGCTCTATGAAGCCCTCATAGACTTAGGTGGCTTCTCACCTTGCTCCTACCTCATCCTCTGCAAACCATTTTATTGAGTTCCCTTCAAACCAAATGTACCCAAAACCCATACTGTTATGCTCACTCATGCCCTATCTGATTGGATCTAGGCTAGAAACCTTTCTGGGAAGTTAGTTGATCCTAGAAGTCCTCTTATCTATGTATATATTGCTGGGAATGAACCATGTAAAGCTCTTCTTGATTCAGGTTATAGTGAGAACTTGATTTCTCATGAGATGTATACTACCTAGAACCTACCATCCCTTAAGAAGAGGAATATTAAATTGGAATTGGTAAACCATTCCATTATTGTTCCATTGGAACTAGTCGAAGACATTGTGACCATTGTCTATGGGTGGTCTTATACTACTAATTTCATAGTAATCAGAGTTGAGAACTATAAGGGGAACTTCCCAATCATTACGAGAAGGGCATGGCTAAGCACTATTGATGCAAGAATGGACATCAGAGATCTTTCTTTGGAGATATCTAAGGAAAATGCATTTGAAAATATTGAAAAGAGATGAGTTCCATGTATTACATATAACGATATAGGGTGTAATTGCATATAGAGACTTTGGCCATGAAATGAGTATCTATTTCTACATGTAGGCACTATGCACATAAGGTAGATATTCAAAAGTTTTTGTACGCAAAAACCACAAAACAAGAGGGCACCCAATGGATGATTGTTAATTCTAAAATTAGTACAATGTGCATGGAACATATTGAGAGCCTGACATATACTTATGTCACAAGCATGGATGAACTAAAGAAAGTTTATCACCAACTCTCTGATAATGAAAATGATGGTATCAATTGGGGAGAGTTGGAGATCCTTGAGAATTTTAAACAAGAGCCCCTAGAGTTGAAAACTCTACCTACTAGCCTAGCATATGCATTTTTATCAAATGGCAAGCTAGTTATACTTAATGCAAAATTTGCTCGCAAACAAAAAGTAAAATTGTTGAAAGTGATCAATAGATGGTCGATAGTCTTTGCTTGGTCATATCCTAAACTCATTGAAATTGAACCACAAATATTCTAGCATTACATTTACATGGATCTATCCATAAAGCCAAGGAGTTATAACCAAATTCAGATTTCACCAAAAGACTAGGCCAAAACAAAATTCATGAGTCCTTGGGGAACCTTTGCATATTGCAAGATGCCTTTTGGTCTATGCAATGCTCCTTCGACTTTCCAATACTTGATCTTAAGCATCTTTCGACAAAAAATCAGTAGTGGAGTTGAGGTATTTATGGATGGCTTCTCCACTTATGGTGCTACATTTGAGCAAGCCTTGGAATACCTTGTGCAAGTATTAAAAAGATGTATGAAAAAAAATTCTATGGATCAATTAAAAAAAGAGCCATATCATGGTCTAAGAAGGCATTGTATTAGAGCACAAAATTTTGTAGAAAGGGATTGAGGTAGATCTTGAAAAGATAAGGTCATCTAAGGAATCACCCATCAATCTAAAATTGTAAAAGATGTTCGATCATTCCTTGGACACACTAGCTACTATTAGCAATTTATAGAGAATTTATTTAAGATTGGAAAATCATTGGTTGAGCTAATGAAGAAAGATGCTCCCTTCATCTTGTCCAAGGAATGCAAAAATGCATTCCAAAGCCTTAAGCAAAAGCTCGTAGAGACTCCAATTCTACAAGAACTTGATTGGCCTAAACCATTTCATATCATGATGGATGCATCTAACTATGCCTTTGGAGCCATGCTTATGTAGTTGGACTATAAGAAATGACTATATTACATCCACTATGCAAGTCAAAGCATTGTGGGTGCAAATTTAAATTACATCATCATAGAGAAAGAATTGATGGTAGTGGCATATGCTCTAGAAACTTTTAGGCACTATGTGCTTGGATATAAATTTTTTGAGCTTATTGATCACAACACCATCTGCTTCCTCATGTACAAGGAAATGGTGAGCTAGCATGTCATATGATGACTAGTAATCTTGCAAAATTTTGATCTTACAATGGTAGATTGAAAAGGTACTAAGAATGTGATCATTGATCAATTGTCTTAATTGCAATGGGATAGCAAAGAGAAGGAGAGCCTTCTCTCTAACCAATTTCTTGATGAACTCCTCTTTGTTGGTGTAATAAATGCACAAGCACCTACAAAACCAAAATGGTATAATAACATCCTCACTTATCTTCTTACTCAAGAGATGCCACAAGATCTAGACAACAGGAAGAAACAACAATTTCTTCATTGGGCTAAGCACTTCATGGAAATTAGCGGACACCTTTACAAGTTGTATGTTGATGGCCTAGTTTGTTGGTGTGTACCTGATGTAGATCAATTGTGCATTTATGCTTAGGAAGGCTCTTGTGGAGGCCACTATGCTAGGAGACACATAGTCCTAAAAATCTTGATGGCCGAATACTATTAGCTTATAATCTTTAGGGATGCCCACCAATTTGTCTGATCCTATTAGTGCTACCAATGAGATTGTGGAATGACCACATGAATGGAGGGTCCTCAATAGTGGATTCAATTACTAGAACCCTTTGACATATGGGGCATAGAATTCATGTGTCCCATCACACCCATGTCCAATGGGAAGGCATACATAATTATCTCTATTGATTACTATACTAAATGGGTAGAAGCAGTAGTCGTCATCAACTATACATCATCCATTGTGACTCAATTTGTATAATAGAATGTTGTAAATAGGTTTGGGGGTGCCACATGCATTGATTTTTGACAACAGAACCCACTTTATAGATGCTACTTTTTAAAAACTCATGAAACACTTGGGGGCTAAACATAAATTAACAACACCCTATCACCCCCAAGCCAACCATCAAGCAAAGGTGACTAGTAGGGAGATCACAAAGATTCTAATAAGAACTATTAGCAAGTATAGGAGAGATTGGAGCATGAAACTCAACAATGCCCTTTGGGCCTACCACTCAACATGGAAACTCCCTATTGGCTACTCTTTGTATGAGATGGTGCATGAAAAACTTCTAATACTTCCAATTCAATATGAGCTTCATACACTTTCAATGACCTATGACTTGGATCTTGACCTAAGTTTGGCATAAAAAGAAAGATTGATCAACCTAAATGTGCTACAAAAAAATCAATTAGTATCCATATTCTTGAATGAAGTGCACAAGTCATTCAACAAATAATGTCATGATCTTAGAATATGGAAAGAGAAATTTGAATCAGGAGATAAGGTTCTCTATTAGAATCCCACATATGTACCTTAATGAACCAAATTCCAAACATTGTGGGAGGGGCCTTATATAATTGATGAAACCTTTCCTTCTAGGGCCATGATCATATACAAACCTAAGAGCCCAAACAAGAAGTATTTGGTCAACATCCAATAGATAAAGCCTTTCCACAAGCCCAAGCAAGCCAATGCAACAAATACCTCAATGGATGAACAACCACCCTTAATTTTTTAGATCTCCTCCTTCCAACTCAGTCATGGGGGAGATGGCCATCTGTGCTAATCATATACGTGGTTCTCAATTTTTCTATTTTTTGTTTTACACATTTTTATCTTTACAAATTATTTATTTTATACCTTTCATATTTTTAAAACTATTTCCTATTTTACACCATCATTAGTACATTTAAATTTTTCTTGAATATTTTACACTTTATATATATATATATATATTTTACTTTATTTTAGTGTGATTTTCTAATTTTTGTTAATAAACATGTTTTATGCCAACATGACATAGTGGTGCTCTAGTTGTTGCTAATGGTGGTTTGTGCCTAATGTTTTATTTGATAATGTTTGGTTTTAATGTTTGAATTTTTGTATTGATGGCTAAGGCATGGTTTCTTTTTCATGGAATGGGTAGTGAGTCCATGACATCGACACATCCACAAACTCTACGGTTTTCCTTATTTTGGAACTATGAGGTCCCTTTCATTAAATGAACTTTTAATAAATTTGTAACCTTGGTAGTTTCTAGAATTAGGAAGGATACAAAGGTTTGCTCAAAGTGTGACTTCAAGGAGACTCAATATTCTTTGTACTCTTCTACTTGGATGCATGAGTGTTTTCATAGACTTCTTACCATTTTTTGTTAACCAATAATAGGAAGTTAAATAAGTCTTTACATGGTGTGGTTCACATCCAAATAGAAAAAATAAAAAGAATGAAAAAAAAACCATGATGGGAATTCAAAGCACATCCCTTAGACAAATAAACCAGCTACAAGAATTGGTTATGGAACTAGAAAGACATGTTACCCATGCCTGAAGGTCCCCTCTAACTAAGGCCTTCTCTCACTTCCTACTTCTCTTTTCTTCTTCTTTTGGAATGATGATTGTTCTATGGGAGAACTCTTATGTCTTGAGGGGATGGATCGGTCTTGAAGTGGCAATGCAAAGTCACTGACATCAGTTGGTTTTGGTCTAGACTAAGGATGGATCTTCTTAGGTCATTTAAACATAAATTCATAAGGGACTTATTATGACCTCAATTTGGAATCCCATTCCACCTTCTTCATCATCCATCCATGCTACCCATAACTCACCTCACTTTCGGTGTCCATGTTCCTTTTTGGTGTCTTTGTCTGAGGTACTTGAATTCTTTGGTAGAATCTTTTAGGTTTTGGTTCTTAACTTTCATAAATCATTAATCACCTATGGGGTCCATAGACTCCTTAGGTTGAGGTCATGCAAAGGAAAACAATGCATGTGCCTACTATNAGACTCCTTAGGTTGAGGTCATGCAAAGGAAAACAATGCATGTGCCTACTATAGAAGGGACCCACTTGCATATCTCATGGTTGGGTTTGTTATGTCCCTTATCCTTAGGCATTCTTGCAATTAGAATCTTTTTTACATCCATCTTTTGCAGCTAACCATGTGCTTCTTTAGATATTTTCTTTATTTCACACATTATCCATCAAAAATTTGAAGTTTTGAGCTTTCAAAGATCCTCTTTAATGATTTCATCATATTCTTGGCTTTTCTGGGACTTCATGGACTCCAAATTCATTTAAAAATTCCTTGTGTTTTTTGAAATATTCAAAAATAAATTTTTTTTCATGAACCCCATAAATGGGGCCCTGTCAATGGAGTCCATGCATATATGAAGCCTTGTGTACATAGCCCTATCTATGTAGTGCACAAATACTATAAATATGTGCATCCTCCTTTGAAATTTTCACATTTGGCCACAAATGCTAAGTAATTTCTTCAAATTTTCAAAGCCTTGAACCTTCCAGAGACCATAACTTCCTAACCATTTATCCAAATCACTTTGTTCTTAGACCCTGTATCTCCTAGAGGTAAGCTCTTAATGGTGGGGGCCACAAATGTGCTATTTTTGATAGAAAAATTTTCACCATTTTTCTAACTCCCACAAAGGTTTAACTAAGAAATTAGCATTAAAACATCAAATTATAGAAGTTAAACCCTTCCAACAAGCTCTAGTGATAGTTATAATTAAAATAAATTAGTAAAATAAAAATAAAATAATCAATCTTCCATTGTCCAATTGTAGCTAAGTGTAACTAACTAACAAGATAAGGTATTTAATATTCTAAGTAACACATTATATCTACTAATTCACGGATATGTTGTGACCACAAAGGACACCCAAAGGCAAAAACACGTAGGAAAGAGGACTGTCTCAACCAATGGAGAAATGGCCAAGAATGGAAAGGGGTAAAGAACCAACCCAAGAAGAACTAATTGCAACCCATGCCATGGGACCTTTTATAGAAGAGGCCAAAGTGGAATCTATTTGTCAGATTCTAAAACTAGCAGCAACAACAGAACATTCCCACTGAGGTAAGGCATTAGCTCAACAAGTAAACCTTGAGGTGACCTTGATGGAGCCCTAACTAAATTAGATCATATCAAGGAAGATCCAAAAACCAATGCTCTAAGAGTTAAAATTTATCTTTTTCTTAAAGCAAGCAACTAAAGAAGTACAGGGATGACTAAAGAGCTTTTCCATGTGGCTAATTATCACTTCCAAGGGGGAGCAGTATATGGAAGAAATATTCTTATTTTGGAACAATAGGTAGGTTGGTTCAATAGTTAAAATTAAGGACATTTTAGTGTTCTACTTGATGTAGGCCAGTGTAGAGGCACTTGGGTTGTCTAAAATTGGGATGAATGTCACTGAGATTATAATGTAAGTGGATCCCAACATTAAAAAGGAATGGGTTTGGCGATGCTATGGTATCAACTATAAGGAGTACGGTGTGCTCACATTGGTAGAAAAAATTCACTATAAGATTATGACCTTTCACCTAAACCCCAGAAGGAAAATTAGCATGATCATTGCTTTTCTACCTGTGAATGTGCTACTCTGAGTGGGAGATTCCCCAACAATCTTTCATAGCTAATATATCTAGAGATAGAGAAGTGGCTTAAGGAGAATCAATGTGGAAGGAAGGCACTCCCCTTTCCATGCCTCATCAAAAAACTATGTCAAGGGGGAGGGATGGTTTACTATACAAATGATGCTATCTAATGTGCTTCAACCACTAATTGGGTAGAGATGATTAAGGATAAAATTCCTACAATAATTATTCAAGAAGAGGAGGAGCAACCACCACCTCCACCTACCACTCAAAAAATTATGTTGAATGTTGCTATAACATCCCAATGGTTGCACATGTAACAAGAATGGCTCTTAAGCGAGAAAGAGCAATGAGTAGGCATGAGTGGTGGCGATCCATTTGTGTACCAGCAATTGATGAGTAGCCTAAATGAGGTGGCTCAAATAATCAACCTAATGGGAGGAGGTGGATCCATTTTATCTACCCAATGAACATAATTGTCTACAAGGTTGAATCCTAGAACCAAAGAGGTAATTATATCTCTCTCAGAATAGCAGCCACTCCCAGAGATTTCTAGGAACACTGTGACCTTCTCAGTGTTCTTGGAGGAAGGTGAGGGGGAAAAGGTACTGGTGATGCAACACCAAAGACAAGAAATAGTAGTAGATGTGGTTTCTAATAAAATTGTCAAAACACTTAATGCACCTATTACATCTATACTAAACATCACTGCACTAAAAGATGTGCAGACGTCTATAGGGATCATAAGTGATAGATTAAGTGTAGCATAGCATGAAAAACTATTAGATTGAATAGTAGGAATTGGGAAACCACTTTTGGATGTCTTTGATCTTCTAGATAGTATTACTGAAACCCAATCAGAGCTTCTAAAGGTAAGGGGCAAGAAAATTATTTTGGAAGGGAAACTCAAAACAGCTAAAGAGCTGAATGAATTCTTGGTTGTGGATGTTGCTTAGTTGATAGCCCAAATTGTATACCTTACATTTCTCAATCCAACATTTACAAGAGATGAAGCTCTTGAAAAGCTTTACACTAGGCTGAAAGGGGTTGAGGGTGTGATGGAGACAATAGTGTTCTACCGATCCTTGGTAGAGATCATCTAGCACAAAATTTAGAAGGCCTTGGATCTAACCCATCAGGAGAATGTGCAACTAACCATAGAAAACCATCGCCTATGAAACATTGATGTGCATAAACAATAGTTGACTGATTTTATCCATCAATAGTAAGAGCAACTAGCTAGAGTAAACACAGTGCTAAGGAGATTGACAACTGAGAATAGAAACCTCTTCATGGAGGAGGTTAGTGCCCTTCATGAAAAGATAATGATAGAGGTAGCTACCTAGAAATCAGAGGCTCTTAAATTCAAGAGAGTTAAGGATCACTATAGAGACTAGGTTGGCCTATAAAAAGAAGTAAATGAAAAACATATTCAAGTGGCTAAGGCAAAAGTGAATGAGACCCTCTAGCAGCTCCAACATGGACATGAATTATGGTAGACCATCATTGATGGGATTGATTAGTGCAATAAAGTATAAATTTTCCTAAAGGTGTTGTAGACAGAAAAAATGATGGAATCCATGGAGCTTGCCAATCTTTGATATGCAAACTTAGCTATGTTAACTATCAGATGGCCATAGTTATAATTGGAAAAGCAAGTGACTAGCTCGTATTTGATATACAAGGCCAAGTTCAAGAACCACAAGGAAACCAAGCAAAAACTTGTGGTGGAAAAAACTAAACTTAAGATTCTTAAGGGTAAATACATTGATCAAATATTTGTTGCCAAGAACCTAGCCAAAAGAATGAATGACTACTAGGAGCTACAAAACATAGTGAAGGTGTTCAATGATGAACATAAACAATTTTCTACCTTGTTTGTCAACATTAAGGAGTTGTTGCCCGTAATGCCCTATCCATGGGGTATCCCCATTCTAGCCCACATTGGCAATGCCACATGAACCATGAATGATCCCTAGAGTAAGGAGGAGATGATGAAGGCATTACTAGATGCCTTTCACCTTCCACCAAAGGTAGCCACTATAGTAGGACAACCATAGCTACCTTAGCCACCATGCACCCTTAGAGTTGGTGAAGGTCCTACGGAACCTTAAGATCCTCCACTACTTGGGATTTTTTGATCTTCTCAATTGCCTTCATGCGATTAGAGGATGTGCTGTCTAGTTTTGAGTAGTCATGTCATGGTATTTAATTGTGTATCATGAACACCACAAACTTTTGTAATGTATTGATTTGTACACTTTGGAACTTAGTTTTGTTATGTTAAGAGTCAATCAATAATTCCATATCTTTTCAATTTTATAAAGGAATTCAAGGAGAAGTTTTCATTTAGTTGTTGGGGTATGATGAAGCATCAAAGTATTGCATCGATGGACCCCCATTGATGTGGCACCGTTGATGGGTCACCTATTGACGAGGCCATGTCAATGTAGTGTTTGCTATGTTTGTGAGGCCTAATTGACGTAGCTCCATAATAAAGTCTATAAATACACACTTACTAGCTATGTTTATAAGAAGGTCATATCATAGTTGTAGCAAAGCTCTTGTAGTTTTGTCATTTGAAAGTTACAATATTTCTCTGAGTGCCCAAAATAGGAGTCAAAAAGTATACCAATCTTTATTTGAGCACTGTTGTACCTGAGGACACCAGTGTAAACAACAATAAAGATGAGCCTTTTGGTTAAACCTTGTAGCAATTGGAATAGATTAATGATTTATTTATGCATTTACTATTTTTCTTAATTATGCAATTAATTAAGCTAATTAGACTTCAAGTGATTAGTTAATTAATTAAGCTAAATAGATTAAACACATAAGTATGACTGCTTTGAGCATAACATACATCACTTGGTAATCCTAGTAGCACTTAACATTTGGTAACCCAACAATGTTGTATGTGTTCAAGATGTGTATAGAAAGTGGAACTAAATACTTATGTTAGGATTAGTTAAACATTAATTAATTAATTAATTAAATTAACTATTAAATTACTTCATTTCTCTATTTAAAGCACTAGGAACATAAAACATAAAATAATAAAAATCATATGCCTTGATTACACTTGACCATAGCTTTGTACATCACAAGTGTAATTGGGAAGACAAAAAATGACTATTAGTGAAAGTTCACTTCCTAGGGGCTATTGTCTCAAAAGATATAGAGTCTATAGAATTTGACTAGATCATGCTTGAACACTTAGTGATTCGTATGGTTGAGCATAGGGGTACTTGACTCATCAATACAATATTTCTCATAATAGTTGAATCAAACTTAGTTACAACATATAAGAATGACAAAGATTCAAGTCTAAGATTGAGAATCCCATGAACTTTTGGCTTACTAGTTTTCTCTCACTTTTTTTCCTTCTTTGTTAGCAACCATCGATCGTAGTGAAAAGTCCTCTAACTTTTCAAGTTTGATTCTCTTTGAGACTTCTATCTATTAGTTTTCATAGCTCTTTTCATTGATCCTTCCATCTTGTAATATGTGGTATCTACAATGATATAAAATAAAATGTAGTTGCAATGCTTTGTAATGAAATAAAATAATATGTATTGATGCCATGGGCATAGGTTGCTAGTAATTTTGTGGTTGCATTATTTGGCACTAGTTGCTTGTTGGAGTTTGACTTTATGACTTTGAGACAACTTCAAAATTCTCAAGATCAAATGAGTAGGAATTAATATTGTAGAATCATACGATCATAACTCTCATTTTAGTGATAACTACTTTTTGTAATTCTTTGTAGTTATGAGTATCATAAGTCTTACTAACTTAACGACTTACAAATCCTCTTATTATGAACAACATTATTTTAAATTATAATTCTTCAACTTAATAATGATCATAAGCTATCATAAATAGTTTAGAATAAGTACTATTACTAGTTTTAATCATTTATAGCCATCATCTTTGGGATTGCTATAATTTTGAATTCAACCATTCTAAGAATATAGGAAAATTTTGTGTTTTGATGGTGTTGATCTTCCTATAGTAATGCATCTTCTTCTGGATTACACATGTCTCTTCATTGTAAAGTTATTATGATACACTTATGACTATTGTTCATAACTCATTATATTATGAACACTTATATATGGACCTATCATAGTCCTTACTTAGTCCATCATTAAGTTCTTAGTAAACTTAAATTCACCTTCTCTACTATACTTTATCAAGTCTTCTTTAACTTAACTTCATAATGTTCTTTTATACTTAACTAAGACACTCTTGTCTTAGCTTTGTTTTCTTACAAAATACTTTTTTGTATATATTAATTTCTTTTTCATTACAATCTTGTAGATGATCTTCTCTTCTTCTTTAAGAATTTGGACTAAGCTAAGTATGGAATAACTAGGATCTTTGGTTCTTCTTTGAGATACTAGATCTATTACTATAGGGATCACACATGTTTCTTACAATACTATTGCTACTCCTATTCATACTCAACTGAAGAGATTCTTCCTTCATACTTTTATGAATCACTCTAGTTCATATCTTTTGGTTCATGATAAATGGTAAAGAATTCCAATACTTAATCATACAAGTCATAAATATTCATGTGTGATCAGATGATAATTCATAAATGAATAATGTATGTATATTAATGATTTGATGATAAGTTCACAATTGTTGTCTTCTCACTTAGAGTTAGCAGAGTGCCAAATGTATGGTTTAACTCTTAGTAAGGTGTATGTGGATCTTTTGGTATATAAGAACATTGAAAATGAAGCAGTGGTCAAAATTTTTTATGAGAAATTATAGGCCTAATGAAGCTAAGTTTGAGAGATTAAGGAGAGCAAGAATTAACAATTTGGGATGATAAAATCTGGAAGAAGATGCATAAAATTTAGAAAAGATCATGAAGACAAGAGACATTCCGATCCAAGATAAGATAACTTGCAAAATGATAAGATGTATCCTACTTATAAAAGACATCTTTGGCAAAAAGGCCTCATCTCTATCAAGACATATCCCAAAAATAGGAGACATCTCCTCCAAATCCGAGATGTCTTCTCCTAGGACCAAATGTCTTCTTTGAGAAATCTTGCCTATTTAGACATCTTCTCCATTTCCAAGACATCTTAGGGTTAAAAAAAGCATCTTCCCTGTTTGCCAGCAAAATTAGTGAGATGTCCCAAGCCTTGTAGAAGACATCTTAAGTAGCCATTTCTAGCTATTGAAGGGATTCCAATAGGTTAATGAAGAAAACAAGGTTATATAGGAAGGACACACTTAAGAGAATAGAGCGGCCTTTTTTAAGACACTAGATAACCATATTACATTAGATCATGAATTCTCTATTTTCTATCTTCTATCTTCTATTGTATTTCAATTGTGCTTCAAAGCAAGAAATCAAAGGAGTTACCTCTATTCATTCTTGATTTTTCTTTCTATTTTTGATAAAAGCTATTTTTGGGTTGAATGAGCTTCATAAGGAAAGACATCCTCTATAAAGCTTAATAGCTTATAGGTACCCTAAGGAGTTGGATGGGTTTCTTAAGAGAAAATATCTCTAGCTGAGCTTGAGAGCTTACTTTGTAAAGGTTGTGGTATCCTTGAAACTACATTTTTGATGAAACAAAGTTTGGAGGTGTGTATAGGTTCTACCCTTTGAGTGTGGATGTATCCAAGTTAGGGAATCATGTAGAATTAGTTGTACAATATTTGATTTTTTTTGTATGAACTTATTTACCCCCTCTAAGTTCTTGATCTTTAGTGTATGATCAAATGATGTTGTTTGGCTTTAAGTATGCTAAAGATAAAAATAACAAAAATTATTGTGAATTTTATTACTAAGTATAATGTAAGTGTAAAACTATTCTATCCTATTGGAAATAAGTATTTGATCTTGGCTTGTTGTATATGTTCTAGGTTAATGTAATTGTTATTGAGATTACCAAGTAACTTTATTACTAAGTGAATCAAGTAAAATCACTACTGGTAGCCAAAAAATTATACTTTATGCTTGAAACTAGTCATACTTATTCCACATTTACTAATGAACATAGCAATAATAAAAGACTTATAAAATGTAAATGACATAGTAAAAGTAAGCAACATTAGGAAGTAAATTTATTCTATGTGAAATGCTACAATGATAAGAATAATATTTATCTTTATTATTATTCATGAATTACATCTAAAAATAATTTACTCAAATAAATATTTCATAAAACTATTAATCATCACATTGTGGGCATTTACAACTAATTGTAACTTTAAGAAAACAAATTGCAAGAATTTTGCTAAATGTTGACAAAACTTATTTATTTGACATGACTACAGACTTATATTTATAGAAAAGATCATGATCCACTATATCGTATCTATGACATCATATACTGAGATATGATATTCCATCTATGATATCATATTCCCTTATAAAATTTTTTATCATACCCCTATGACTAACTAAAAACTCATCCTTAAGTTCAAATAAAAGAAGGATGGAGTTTATTACAACTTATGGGGTTACATGGACTTGACATCATGATAGATAAACATGACTACTAACTATGAATGCCACATCTTTACTTAAGTGATGTTACAATATTATTGTATAGCACATTCTTCATTTCAAAAATAATAATTAAACAAAACAAAATGAAGACTTGATGTAGTCTTTTCAAGTTCCTGATGGTGATGGCTCCTCCTTAGGCTTCTTCCTTTTATTATCTAGCTTCTTAAACTGATACTTATTTAGTAGCACTCTTAGCCTTTTTTCTTGGGTCTTAGGATGATGTAATATTCATGACAACTCACTTATGTTATCTGATGTTGGTACTTTCCAATAACATGATAGTTGTAAAAAAAATTAATTAGACTTAATGTACCATGCTGCAAACTGTGTTTTTTATATCTCAAAATATTTGGTCATCTTTTGTTATTCTTGATAGACTATCATTCTTTTGATCAAATTTGTTGCAATCTCTTTTTGATCTTAATAACTTGATTTGACTACTTAAAGCTTTGATTTTTCCATGTAAAGATTTTGTTGTGCATCTTTTCTATTTGTGAACTATCTTTCATACAAAGAATACATAGTAGCTACTTTTTACTCTAGCTTTGCTCTTGGTCTACCTGCTATTAACATGGCCAAGTTAGCATAGAGTAGATTTGATAAGCCCATATACTTTGTTAAATATTCTATATGTATGTTTTTATTCTTAGGCTAAGATTGGTAGAGCAAGGCAAGACTACCCAAGATGGCTTGCCAATAAGGTAGCTACTATGTAATGGAGCTAATCTTTGGCTTGGCCATTTGGATTTCCTTCTTCTTGATCTTCCTATACATGCCCACCTAATCTTTGAAGTGTTCTTTATGAATTTCATGCTTCTTAGCCTTGTTTTTCCATGAGATGATTTCCATGGCTAACTTCTAGCTTATTGCATGTACCTTCTCCATTGTTAAGGTTCTGTTCTCTTTGGCCAACTATCTCATATCTAGATCGACTCTACATAATTTCTCTCTTAGTTGATGGATTTCTTTCCTCAAGCATGTCCTTCTATTTCTCTATATCCATCAACCTATATTTTTCTACATTAATTTTTATATTCTTCCCTTTTATTGTAGCAATAACTTTAGCATGGATGTATATCTGAGCTTCTATAGCTAAGGTATTCCAAATTGCTTTCTCCTTTTTCATCTCCATCTATTTTTTCTTAATCATCAGTTGATCAATTTGATCATTCGTAAATTGCAATAACTGCTCTAGTGCAACATATTTTATATGATCTTATCTTTCAGCTCTTAATGTAGCTAGTTCTTCTTGTTGATCTTTAGGTACATGATGACCTAATTACTAAAGTGTTCTTTGAGACTTTCATGCTTCTTAGCCTTATTTTTCCTTGTGCTAAATTCAAGAGTTAACTTTTTTCTTACCATGTGTACTTTCTCCATTGATAAGATTCTATTCTCTTAGGTCAACTATCTCATATCTAGATTGACTCTAGAAAACTATTCTCTTAGTTTATGGGTGCTTTTCTCAAGCATGTTTTTCTATTATTCTACATCCATAAACCTAAGATTTTCTACAATAAGTTTTCATTCTTATCTTCTATGATTGAAATAGCTTTAGCATCGGTGTACATCTAAGCTTCTACAACTAAGGTATTCCAAACTACTTTCTCCTTTTCATCTTCATCGTTTTTTCCTAGTTATTAGTTAATCAATTTGATTGCTTTTAAATTGCAAGAACTGGTCTAGTATAACATATTATATATGGTTGTATCTTTCTATACTTAATGTAGCTAGTTCTTCTTGTAGCCTTTGCACTTCATTCTTTTACCATGACCAGTTTTTCTTTTACCATGACCAGTTTTTCTTTTATGGAGATCAATTCTAACTACAATGTAGTAATATCATTAGGAATATAAAAAAGATTCTACATGACTTACCTAGTATGCAATATTCTTTTTAATGCATCTTCGTGTTTAGTAGGTAACATGATTTTCTTCCCTGATGTTCTAGCTAATGTTTGTAAATCCTTCACTTCAAAAATATCTACCAGTGGCACAATGTAAATATTAAATGATTCCTTCATGTGATCAATGATTTCTTCTACTACTTCAACTACATCTTGGTGTTGCATTACCACTATAGTAGCTCCTTTTCTAATTTCTAATACCACTTGGAATGATGCAACATTTACAAAGATGTATTATGTGTAATCATCATTCTTTTCTACCTACAAAGATACTTGAGTACTAGCAAGTGTTGTTGATATTGTAAGTCTACTTGAATCATCTCTAACTCTACATACATAAAAGAGTTCTTTGTTATTCAAATTTATTATTTATACAATCTATTACAAATGGCTCATGAAGGGCATGTAATCAGACTATTGTGCTAGTAGTGCACTTGGTCCTGCTCATTCTACAGCTAGGGTTGATGCACTAGATCCTACCTATTTTATTCCTATGATTGGAATGTTTACCACTGGTGACTTTGTTATAGCTTTAGTGCCTACTAGTTTGTCTACTTGATATTTTTTGAAAGGCACTAACTTAAAAATCTTTGCATATAAGCATTTTGGTCTTTCTGGAGAACATAATTTATGTAACCTAGAATTTCTACTTGCGTGCACAATTTTCTAATAAGACATGAGAATAGAAGAATGGATTTCCCTATCTTCTTTTCCTTGAATCTTCTCTGAATTTCTAGAAACAATAAGTATGTTATGTTTGCTTAAAATTTTTCCATTATAATGTTACTTCCTTTGGTAGCATAAGTAGAAATTTGATTGAGCCTCTAAGTTGAAAAAATGTGGTATCTTCAATGGTGTCAAGACACCTTTTTTAATTTCCTTGTGTTTTTCCTACAGGTGGTTTTTATAGGTTTTAGGATTTGGAAAGATGTATTTGCTAAGAGTTGAGATTGCACGAGACGTTTCAAATTCAAGGAAGATGCATTCGTTGAGTAATAGTCATCTCGAGTGAGATGTCTCATATTTGAGTAAGACATCCAAGATTTTCTTGAGACATCCCATAGAATGATGAGATGTCTCACCTAAGAAGTCCTAGGTTTGGATGAGATGTCCTAGGCATAAGTAAGATGTTCCACTTGCCAGCTAGGGTTATTAGTGAGATGATCCAAATGAGTGGGAAAACTCCTGAAATTACAATTTGAATTTGGAAAATAGTCCAGATAAGATGGACAAAGATGAAAATAGCTGAAGATTATCAAGTGAAGTTAGGAAAAGGTCTCTAAAATTATTATCCTTTCTTTATCAATAAATATTGATATATAATTCTTCATGAAATATCATGGAGAGAGCTCATGAGAAGAGTATGATATGTTTCATGAGAGAACATGTGAATAGTGCATGAGTGTGTATGTAACTCTTGATCAATTATGCATGTTTTGACTTAGTGTATTTTATGTACTTGTGAATTATGATCTCATTCCTAAGTTGTGGAAGAGATTCTTTATTGGTTAGGTCTTGCATTTAGAACAATAATTAAATGGTTGTAGAGCCTCATGTTTTCTAGTATCATTGAGTATTTTTGGTGTTTGAGGTTATGGAACCCTGTTGTAGTCTTCTTTTTACTAATTGAAGATAGCTAGTTTTATTACTTTCTAGCATATTGATTTATCTTTTAATAATATCTAGATTTAGTAGGTTTGAAGGTTGTTTTTCATTAGAGTGAACATGCTCCAATATATATTGAGATTAGGGTGTTAGGTTAATTATCACTTTGGAATTTTGGTCAAGGGTTTTGTCAAATAATTTATATGATACCTAAGAAGGAATAAGTGAAAATCCTAAATAGAAACATAAAGAACATGAAGTCTACCATTTAACTAATGCTTTATTGATTAGATAAAATTAGTGCAAAGTAAATAGGAATGTTGATCCTAACCATGTTTAGACATGTAGAGGTGATGATCATTCATGTTAGGATGATGAAGAAGAAGTTTCATAGCTAGGTGGAGGGAATGATGAGAAAGAAACATCTAGATATGAGAGTGTTAAAACTCATCAACCAAATATTCTAATTGGAGGAAATCCTATTTCTCGTATGAAAAGCTCAAGAGCTTCATCATCATCCAATGCTTCTTCCAATAACAAGCTTGATAAGGAGGATGATATAAAGTTTGCTAGAGCATTTTCTAATGCTATAATACTTTGATACATTGAGTTAAATACTTTCAGTGATGTAAATGACACTAATACTTTTTCAAGTTGGCTAAAGACTCTTGACACGTACTTTGAGTTTCAAGAGGTGCTAAATTAGTTAAGGACACCCATTCTTAATTGAAATTAGAAGTTATGGCTTCTACTTGGTAGGGAAAAAAGTCCCAAGATTATGAAAGAAAAAATAGTCAAGCCATAAAAGATTTGATATTGATGAAATATAGGTTGAAAAGAAAATTTGAAACATCTCATCAGAGACAAGTGACCATTACAAAGTTGAAATTTCTAAGGTAAGATAACAAAGACATCAAGGATTTTTACATCAAATTTTGTAAAATATTCCATCAATATAAAGTGAATTGGGATAAGTATGAATAGGCTTTAATATTTTTAGGAGGTCTTAAAATGACATACCATCAAGAGTTATCTTTTTATGAGCTAGAACCTCTTAATGAGGCTTACAATTTAGCACTCAAGTTAGAAAAAAAACAAAGTGGATTCAAAAATAGAAGAAAAGAAAACTTCCAAGGGAAGAAACAGGGGATTTAAAGCAAAGAAGGGATCTAAGTCAAAATCTATAGAAAAAGATAGAAGCCATGACAAGAAGAAAAAGAAGGATGATGAGAATAATAAATACAAGAAGGACCAAGGCAAAGGAGGCAAGGTTCAAGGAAGTGACTCATCAAAATTCTATGCTTCAAGTATGGAGAATGGAAGCATAAGCAATGGAAATGTTCATTTCATAAGGCAACCAAGGAAAAAGATGTGTAAATCATGGAGGCAAAGGAGACATCAAGCCAAGTTCTTGAGATAGGTAATCCTAATGCTCCCAATATTGAGAAAGTTTTTGAATTAAATTCTTGTGCATTCATGGAAAATGTGAATAGAGGAGGTCATCTTAATAGGAAATTATTATGTTTGATTAGGGCTAGATGTTTACTTAGTGAGGAATGGATTCATGTTTTTATTGATGGGGAAGCCTAAGTAAATGTTATCTCTTCTAGGATAGCTACTAATTTGGGTTTGGTAACTAATCCTTGTCCAAGATCCTACAAGGTACATTGGTTATCTAGGGATTACTCTCAAGAGGTAACAGAGCAATGTCTTGAAATTTAAGATTGGGAGTTTTCATGATATTGTGAAATGTGATGGGCCTATAATTAATTATGTTGATATAATTCTTGGTAGAACTTGGAATTTTGATAATGTTTTTTAATTTGATGAAGTAAGAAATGTATGAAATCTAGATGGATATGATAGAATCCATGAGTTGATTCCCATTACACCTAAATATGTAAGGTAGCAAAGCTCACTTAATTCTTTCTTAATCCTTTTAGAAGAGAGGGAATACATTAAGGAGCATGATGAAATAGATTTTGATTTTGTTGTTGTATCAATAGTTGGTTCTAACTATGATGATGTCTAGATAGAACTTCCTACATGTGTGCTAGGCTTTAAGGAGAAATTTGTCATGGTGTTTAAGAGAGAATTAGATGAATTTCCATAATAAGGAATGTAAAAAATTAGATTGATTTCATCCCTAGTGTAACCACTCCAAACAAGAGAGCATACTAAATAATATTGAATTAGAGTATAGAATTGCAAAGGTAAGTAGAGGAGTTACTTGTAAATATCTTTGTGAGGAAATCCATTTTAGCTTGTGCAATTCCACTAGTGCTAGTGCCAAAGAAGAACATCTTTGAGTGAAGGACATGTGTTGATTCTAAGGTAGTGAATAGGATAATAATGAGGTCTAGGTTTCCTATTTCAAGGATGGATGATATTCTTGATGTCCTTATTAACACCAAGGATTTTAGAAAGATTGATTTGAAGAGTGGTTACCATCAAATTTGGATTAGGACTAATGATGAATGGAAGACAAATTTTAAAATACCAAATGAATTATTTGAGTGGTTGGTGATACCATTTGGGCTCACAAATGTAGCTACTACATTCATGAGGTTGATACATGATGTGCTGAAAGACTTGATTGGAAAGTATTGTATTATATTTTTTGAAGATATTTTGGTGTATAGCTCTATTGAGGAAGAGCATTTATATCACTTGAGGATCATGTGTCTTAAATTAAAGGAGGCACATTTGATAATACATAAGAAGAAAAATCATTTCTTCAAGAGAAAAATCACATATTTGGGGCATGTGATTTTTGAAAAGCTAATTCAAATGAAAGCTATCAATGTGAGATCTATTAAGTATTAGTCAAATTATAAGAATGTTGGGAAGGTAAGATCATTCCTTGGTTTAACATGTTTTTATTGATGGTTCATTAAAAATCATAGTGATATTTCTTAGTCTATGTTTACTTTGTTGAAAACAAATAAAGATTTTAAGTGGGATGATAAAATCCAAAGGAGTTTTGACTTACCAAAAGAAAAAATTACAAATGAACTAGTACTTATAATTCATGATTTTTAAAAGATTTTTTAGGAGGAGTTAGATGAAAGTGGACTTGCCATTGGTGGAGTACTTTCAAAAGAAGGGAGGCCTAGTAATTTTATTTCAGAAAAGTTGAACTATTAACAAAAATAATATAGCATATATAAGATGACACTGTATGTTATTCTACAAGAAATCAAGCATTGGAGGCATTACTTATTATCCAAGAATTTTACTTTGATGACAAATCATAAAGCACTATAATTTCTAAAATCTTAATAGAAGGTGAATATAAAGCAATTGAAGTGCATCACATAGTTATAGAAGTTTAATTTTATGTTGAAGCACAAAAGTGGAAAAGCTAATGTGGTGGCTAATGCATTGTATAGGGTGCGTGTGGTGAATTTCAATGTATTTCATGTGGAAGGTATGGGTGAGTCTGTTAATTTGTATGAACATGACTATGATTTTGGATAGGTCTGAAAAATCCTAAATGAAGCATTGATGAGTAGGATATACTAGTGGAGGCATTATCATATTTAAGATAAATTGTTATTAAAAAATGGGAAGGTATGTATTCCTAATTATGATTTTAGGAAAAAGATATTTTTTCAAAAGCATGGTAGTGGCATAGTAATTCACATGGACAAGGATAAAAAATTCCAAATTATGGGTAGGCACTAGTTTTTAACTTGGTATGATAATTGAAATTTTGAAATTTACAAAGGAGTGTTTAACTTGTAAAAAGTACAAAGGAGGTAAAGGAGTGGATGGGCATTACATGTCTTTGCTAGTTCCCAAGGATCCATGAAAAAGTGTCTCTGAATTTTGTGAGTGGTATTCCAAAGAGCAAGAGTGAAAACAAAATTAAATTTTTCTAATGCATATCATCCAAAATATCATGGCTAAATGGATATGGTAAATAAATTTGCATTAAGAATATTGAGGTGTTTATGTGATGGAAAAAACAATTGGAGGTAAAATTTATGATGTCATGCTAATTTTTAATACCATAATTCTTTTTATCTTACCATTGGTAACAACTCATTTGAGCTTAATTATCATTTTCTTCCTAATATGGTCAATAATTTGAAGAGCTTTGATGATGAAGATTAACTTAGTATTGATTTTGTATAAAAGATGAAGGATCTCTATGCATAATTGAAATCAAATCTTAAGAAGAGCATTGAAGAAAGAGTTCTCAAGAGGAATGAGAATAAACAAAATCAAAATTTTTCTATTAGTAACTTGGTTTGGGTTCCCTTAAAAAAGAAGACATTAAGAGATATCAAGTACTCCAAGTAAAAAGCCAAGAATATGGATCCTTTTAGGAGAATTAGGATTAAAATTAATAATAATTCTTTTAAGATAGACTTATCTCACAATATTGGTATGGCTTTTGCATCTAATGTTATTGACCTTGTGTAATATCATGGATAAGTTGATGAGAAAGTCATATAGGGTAGCATCAATAATTTAAAGAGGGTTATTAAGTATTCTAAGCCTTTAATAGAGAGGAAGGAAATTGTACTTAAATAGAGGAAAGCTTCAAGTACTCTAGAAGAGAATGTGGGTTGAGAACTTAGAAGGTGAAACACCCCTAAGAAATTCAAAGTCATGCTTGCTTCACTAGGCCTTGCAATTTGTGCAGCACCATGGTAGTTCTTCAGGAGGAGAACGTTCTGAGTTTAGGTCAGCCAGTTCAGCAAATTTTCTACTTTAGGTGAAAACAGGCTCTATGGGTCATCCTGCCTGCCCACCTAAGTAGTATGCCAAGCCGACAACCTGCTTAGAAATGACGCATGGAGTTGGCAGCAACATTCTGGATGCGCAAAACAGTTCAGCAAATTTTCTAAGTCACGAAGTCTACTATGCTATGCTACGCCTCACTATGTAGCATAGAAAGCTTAAGAAGATGATTGTAGAGTGAAGTGCGACGCTACGCTACGCTACGTAACGTAGCGTAGCATGGCAACAACTTCATAGCCAGTCCCCACGCCTAATTTCAAGTCCTTCAAAAATGTCCCTTTCCATCAAGAAGTAGTGAACAATGTCTACTGCTACGCTACATTAAGCTACATGGCGCAGTGAGGCATAGAAATCCTGCGAAAGAGATAGAAGGCAACTCAAAGGGCAAAATCAGCAAGTTTGCAAGTCTCACTAAAGCAAAGTTCGTAAATCGACAAAGTTTTCGCAACTAAGGCCAGTTGCTACGCTCATAGCATAGCATAGCATAGCAAGCATGCAACACACATATAGCGGAATGCATGACAAGATGCTACGATATGCCAAGCATGCTACACTACAAAGCACAGTAGGGCATGCGGGTGGTTGTGCGACGTCAATGTACTTCACCTAATTGGACCATTAGCACACGTCTCCAGACACTGACGGTGCAATTATGACATGGAAAGCTCACAATTATGGCATAACAAGCTCACATTACAATGGTCTTGCAGGTCCAACGGTCATACATGACGTGTGTGACACCAGCAAGTCAACATGGGCCCGAGGCACGTGGCGTCCAAACTACTGCTTTTGCGTGCCCTTTAGCCCTATAAATACCCCAATGAGTAGCATTCAAAAGGACACTTGGATTTTCTTACAAAGGGAAGCATTCAAAGGGTTCAGAATTTTCCAACAAGTAGCATTCAAAAGATGGAAGATTTTCTAGATTCTTCGACTTTTCCTCTCTTTGGCACTCAAGTTCTCTTTTTGGCACATTGTAACATCAAGCATTGTAAGATTTCTGTTTGACACTACAAACAGTAAGAATTTTTAGATGGCATTTTATTCCATCCCCTTTCTACCATCTTGGTAGAATCCTTGCATTGTCAGCACCCAAGGCCACGCCCAAGCGCACAACCTATTTTGCTACACATGTCTTGGTTACCCTTGGGATCTCTACACTCTACCACATCGTGCAACCAAATGTATCCACCTTGACAAAGCAATCTTTTAGCTTCAGAGTGGTGCATTTTTCTAAACACATTTTACTTTGTTTTCTTACTTATTGTCATGTGTCGCATTGTTTTCTACTTTATTTACTTTCAAGCATTACTTCGCATTTTCATTCCTACTTTCAAACCATATGTTGCAAAAGGCTATATAGACGCCAATTAAGTCCCTATCTGATCGACCAAACCATTCAGGGCACCCCATATCCGCACACACCCAGCACGGCCCTCCTGCAAGTACAGGATCAAAACTGTCGTACCCGTCGACCCCTCGGTGTTTTCCAACCACCGATGTTTTCGATTGTTATAGTTTTCTAGTGCTAGAAGGAGGGCCTTTGGTGCCTTTTCCATGTGTCACGGTAGTTCTGTGAGCCTTCTACACCCTTATACACATAAGCGTAAATGTGACACCCTTTTGCAATTGTTTGCGCTTTGTGCGGTGCAGATTGGTCACCTCGACAGTTCCTCGGGAGCCGTATAGAACACAAGGCATCTAATCGCCAGCTAACTAGCTCATCTTACGGTAGTCTTGCACGCATTCTGCACCCCATCTCCCATGGTATAGAGCGATCGCTTCGATAGTCCCTCGGGGATCCTGCGAGACACAAAGCCTTTTTGACGGCTAGCTAGCTTTCCCATCTTATGGTAGTCTTGCATTCTGCACCCCATCTCGCGTGGTACAGAGCGGTCGATTCGATGGTTCCTTAGGGTTCCTGTGAGATGCAAAGCCTTCTTGGTTGCTAGCTAGCTTTCCCGTCTTACGGTAGTTGTGCACACGCTCTACACCCTATCATGCACTAGCGTAAATATGACGCCCATTTTTGGTTGTTTACACCTCAATGGTTCCTCTGGAATCCAGCAAGACATAAAGCCTTCTTTTTGCTATTTTCTGGTCTCCTTGTTCATTCGCACTCTTTTGCATAGCTTTTGCATTTTGTTGCATAACTACTTGCTTGCAATGGCCTTTTCAACTACTACTACCAATGCCTTCAACATAGAAGTTCCCTTCAACGTTGACGACCCCATCACGGTTCAAGGCACTACTGGTGCCGAACAACCACTAAACCCAATTCTAGAAACATGCTAGTCTCTTAGAATCCAAAATCAAGGACCTGAGGGATTGGCCCAGCAACACGAGCATTACAGTTTCCTCTATGCAAAGGTGCAGGCCAATCTACCCTTGGACGTACATGAACTTGAGGACAAACGTAGCTTCAAGTTTGCTTACTGCAATGGGAAGGAGTTTGTTCCTACTCCTAGCATTTCTTTGCCTTTAACACAAGCATATCAAAGGCTTATAGACCAACTAATCTAGTTGGCTAGGCTTAGGGAGAAACATGACACAACGTCCAACCAAGATGATGCTTTCCAAGATGTATAGGAAGAACTTGATTCCCAGTAGGACGAGGGAGGTCCAATTGACCCTACTCTTGGCCCTCCTACCCAGTCCTTCTAGACCAAGTCATCATCTCTTACTGCTTCCTTTGTGATTATGCCTACGCTTCCGCAACCCGCAATTATGTCCACCATGGGTAGCCATGCCAATCCTACGGGGTTCCAACACCCTCTTTCATTCGTAGCTACTATCCCTTTGTAGGCTGTTTAGTAGTCCATTCGTGTAGCACATTATACGCCAATCATGGCTACCCTACCACATGTTTGTACCATGCCTATTTCACAAGCATGCACGACTTCTATTTCTATGCCTACATTCACATCTGTCCCACCCACATGGTGGACTCCATTTGTTCCTTCACCCATTCTGCAAGTGTCACAAATGTCTCACTATGTCCGTTTGCAAGCCCACCAAGCCTCGTAGATGGTACAACCTAACACGAGGCTATGGTCTACACTTCCGATGACACAAGAAGTCCATCCGATAGCCCAACCTACGGGTGTGGCCTTAACAACACCACCTGGTGAGTGGTGGACAACATAGGCAGCACCGCTCACGGGGGTTGTCCCAATAGTATTGCCAATGGGTTAGGCCATCGCCCCCGTCATACCACAAGGGGAAATTTCCCCCGCAGCTCCCCAGCCATCCACAATGCCACCAGGTTTGGACCAAGCATTTCAGCTCATCCAGACCCTCACTAAGAAAATAAAACATCTCAAAGCTACTGGGTCTGACACGGTACAAGTCATGGACTTCTACCAGGATAACCCTATCAGCCCTGCAGTCCCTGCTTTGACACTACCCCATGGGATGTCTCTCCCGCATTTCACGAAGTAAGATGGGGAGGGAGATCCCAATGCACATCTTGTCACCTTTAGGTCTAAGTCTTTACTATTGCAACAATGGCTGCACATAATCGTTTGCATCTTCAGCATGTCCCTAGCCAGGAAGACCTTAGACTGGTATCATGCATTACCATGCTCATCCATATCAACTTTGGAAGAGCTGCTGACCTAGTTCATGATGCGTTTCAAGTACAACTTGAAGCCAGAAACCACACTGGATTAGTTGATGAGTATAAAGCAAGACACTCTAGAGTCGGTCCAAAATTTCATTCAACTTTGGAGTGCAACTCTTAACGAAATCCGCGAGCCCATCGTGGAAGCCCACCTGCTGGCCATCTTTTTTAAGGGCATAGTAAACAACTTCATCAAGTCTAAACAATACTACCTTGCTCCTTGCTTTCTTAGTCAAGCTTTCACCCAGACTAAGAGCATACAAGATGCGATTGAGGCAAGCAAAGACCCGACCTACATCACTTACAAAAACACCTTCATAAAAAAGGACAAGGGTAATTCCCCAACAACCATAGCGGTCGATAAGGCAACCGAGGCCAAGCCCAAACCTAGTAGTAGTGGTAGCAAGAATAACAAGAAACTGACCATACCCATGGCTAACCCTACACCCAAACAGGGCCACATGCCGTAACCTGCTACACCTACACCTGAGACATCTGCACAAACCAAACCCAACTTTGAGCACAAATACCGCTCAAAGTATACCCCTTGCCTCTAAAGCCTTCAAAGCTTCTGAAGCAACTATTGGTAGCGGGATACATCCAACATAAGTAGATGTTGAAAGAGGTAAACATGAGACATCAATGCTACTATGAGCTCCTTAAGAATCCCTCTTTGGCCTTGTCCAATGAGCCTCCAGTTCCTAGGGGTTTTAGGCTAGATAAGTTTTGTAACTACCACCAACAGTGTGGTCACAACACGGATTATTGTCTAGCATTGTAGGATGACATCCAAAGATTAATCGACCAGGGAAAACTGGTGCTAGACGAAAGAAATCTAGTACACCATCAAAACCAATCTATGTATGTCTACATGGATCCCCTCAATGCCAATAATACTGGTTACATCATCAATGCTATCGACATTGATAGTGATCCCAGGCCACCCCGGTAGCCATTCCTGGTCTATGTGCCTTAGCGTAGTGCTCCAGCACCACCAGCGGTTGGTCCAAGCTCGCAGTAGCCATTCATCCTAAAAGTCCCACCATGGGCATCCACTTTTGCGCCACCTATTAGTGGAGCCACATGGTCCTATCAGTTAACAACTCTAGCTTCATTCATCATCAAGGGGCCAATGCCTTCAATAGCCCCTATCTCGTGCAACAAAGTTGAATAGCCTCCTCGCCTCACAAGGGGAGAAGTCCACCTGGTGGGCGGGATGTCGAAGGGAAGTACCGTCAAGGGTATCCCCAAGCCTATGTCTTCATCCCTTGCATCTACACCTTCGCCCCCAAAGATGAAGGTCGACATGCCTACGTAGCCTGCATCACCCTGCTAAAAAGGATCTGAACTCAGATCTGAAGTTACCTCTCCTCGAGAGATTCGTTTTCTAGGACAAATCGAAGAGGAAGAAAGCATCAAACAAAGGGGCGGCCAAGACTTGCTGAATGCCGTCACCTAGGTCAAGCAAGCTCTAAAGTAGAAAAATGCTACACTAAGCTTGTATGACCTAATTATGACATCTGTACCCCACTACGAGGCACTAAGCCACATGTTAACAGCGGTTCCAGTAAACGAGAACATGCCAACAGAAGAAGAAGTGTTCCATTCGGTCATGATTCCCTCTGTACCTGCAG
Source organism: Gnetum montanum (assembly GCA_015680685.1). NCBI lineage: Eukaryota > Viridiplantae > Streptophyta > Gnetopsida > Gnetales > Gnetaceae > Gnetum > Gnetum montanum. The sequence goes on from MNCI01037953.1 coordinate 525,909, forward strand.
AGTCCATGACACCTCAATTGAATTTCAGTGATAATGCCATTAAGGAAGATCCCGAAGGGGATCAAGTGACTACGGGGGCTCTCTTCATTACAATTTGAGTCAGCCAACACCGGATCCGAAGGGTACATGTTGATGATGGGGGTGCAACAAATGTCATTCCCTTCCCTATTGTGGACAAGTTGGGATTGGTCGACCAGATGAAACCCACAAAGACATCGTGTCTGAGGTCCTTCAACAAGGCACACATCCTAGTGAAAGGCATAGTTCACGTAGACTTTGTAGCAGGGGGCCAGTTCCCCATAGACATAATGTTCATCATGATCGAGGAAATGCCTGTGTTTAACCTGATCTTGGGAAGATCATGGTTAGTGCAACTTAGGGCTATCTCCTCGTCTATACACCAGGAAATCCACTTACCATACATAGGCAGGGAGGTGGTGATCCGTGGTGATGAAGTAGCGATGCAAGTAATCAGTAACGTAGACATGGAGTAGGGCTCAGAGGTCACAACCTCTGAGAGCAAGGCACCTACTCACGTATGCATTAACCATCCAACGAAAGGATCGGCCCAGCGAGTCGACTCCCAAATCAAAAACATATGGGTTGAGTTGCCCTTCCAAGCAGAGGATGATGATGTGAACGAGGGCCTTGGTGAAACACCTCAGCCTCACGTTCTAATCAACCCACGACGGGTGAAGAGGCAGCTATGCATAGTGTAACAATCCTACTACTTCCTATCCAGTTTCCATCCCTTGTATATTTTCCACTTCTTTAATTTGTTAACATACCATCCTTTTGGCATGCTACGCTATGGCCTGAAATGGCCTAAAACTAGCATCATTGCTTTCTGCTTTGTTAACATGTCGTCCTTCTAGCATGCTACGCTACGACCCGAAATGGCCTAAAACTAGCATCATCACTTTTTGCTTCATTAATGTACTATCTCTTTTGGAAATGGCCCGAAATGGCCTAAAACTAGCATTGTTTCTTTTCACTTTGTTAACATATAATTCTTTTGGCATGTTACACAATCGCTCGAAACGACCTAAAACTAGCAATGGCTCGAAATGGCCTAAAACTAGCATATGAAAGCATGAAAACTTTACATGATACACAAGTTAACGTAAAATTGATTTCTTTTTTGAGGTCTTTCATTTTATTCAAAACTTTCACCTATTGGCAATGTTTGCAAAACTTTTACAAAATTTCAACATTTCAAAATTTCAAGAATTTCAAAAAGAAAAAAATCCCATGCCATCATGGGTTGTCTTTGTTTGCATCATCCTCGCTACTCGCCTATTCTTCATCTACTTGTGCATCATCCTCCCCTACATTGTCTTCTGCCAGTTCTTTATTCCCTCCTTCTACGATCCTTGCACCCTCATCTGGAGCTTGCATCATAAGAATGAAGTAGTCAGTTAGGGAAACAAATGAAAAATATAACATAGCATGAGCATTTACACAGTGAGGTGACTAACTTGAGAGGGGCCCGTGTCGGTCTCAAAGGGTATTTGGTCTAGACCAAGCCTAAGGCGATGCTAGACTTCCTCTGTCATGATATTCGTCCAACACCTATCACTAGGTTCAGCATTCGTAGCAGTGGCTCTCTCCCTTTCCACGCTCGTCCATCTTAGAGGTCCCCAAGAAAGGGAGGCGGTTACGGTCTCTCCTATAGGAAGGTCCACTTTCAAGTCAGGAGATTCTGTGACCTTTACCTGCTCTTTGAACTTAGCATAGGCTTCAGAAGCATCAATGGCATTCACAAATGCTTCATACATGAATGCCTCCATAGCGCATCTTTGTACATTTTTCAATGGGTGTCATTCTCCAGCTTGTACAGGTGTTTGTGGTTTCTCTAGGTTCGCCCCCATTTGAAAATATTGGCGTTGATATCTTTCATGTCTTGACACTTCTAGGCTAGCAAGTCCATCTTCATTTACTGTTTGATTATTTCGTGAGTGGATTCAACGTTCTGACAAACGATAGTCCAAAATCTGGCATAATTATCTATAGCCTTGCGCCAGTCCTCAGCATCAGGGTTATGATTTACGAGGAACTCATTCCTCAACCTAAGATCCTCCACCTTAGCGACCAAGTCAGACTCTCTCTCCTCAACCCTTTGTACCCATTTCCACAAGTCCTCTTTGACGTGCTTATAGTTCCACAAAGAGCATGCTGAGTGCAAGATGCACTTGTAAGCCTCATCGAATATGTGATGAGACACCTCGATCACATCAAGTGAGAGTGTAGGCACGACGCCAACTTTCATAGGTCATGCCGGATCCCATTTTAGCTGAGAGGCTACCTTGACACAAAGAGTGTAGCAATCACGTTAGTATAGCAAAATCAACGAACTCAAAATTTTTTAGCGTAACAACATAAGGGCATTTAATACTACTACTTACCTGCATGAGGGTCCGCCTGCTGAAGGTGTTTGATCATGTCATTGACAAGTCCCTACACGAATGCAAACTTGTCAGGCATCTTGTCCCATCACTCTGCACGAATCTGAGGGGGCCCTACAGCATCAACAGTAGCACCTGTTACATGACTAAGCATATCTGCAATGGCCAAAATGGACTACAATAAGGCAGACGTATCACTGAACTTACCAGCGTTCGGCTGTGATCTTTCTTCTTACTGATGCAAGATGATGGCGTTAGCCTTGGTGGAGGGCCCTGCCAAGTCCATACGAGCCCATTCCTCATGCACTGGTGCCTTTCCTTTTAGGAGACTAGTGTCTTTTCTATTCAAGGGAGGTTCTTCTTCATTGTAGAAGGCTCCCTAATGACAAGAGCCCTTGCCCTAGAAACAGGAGCTCCCTTATTTTTGACAGGGCCCCTTTCCTATGAAACTGCAGCCTCCGTATTGTCATTCGTCGTCCTTGTCTTAAGGGTCGACACTTCTTCATTGCCTTCTTCTTCTTCTTCTTCCTCTGTTAGCAAAGAATCATGTTTATGTCGGTCCGAAAGAAATTAGCTTAAAGTAGATGCTACGCTATGCTACACCACCTAGTGCAGCATAGTGTAGCAAACAATAGCAAAGTAAGCATTACATGAAAGCGTTTACCAATGGGAGGTTGCGTCCTTTGTAGCTTAAGCTGTAGTCTTTGTCCCTCCTCTTCCTCCACCTAAAGGGTTTTCCTAGCTAGGGAAGGTCTCTTCCTTCACAACTCCTTAGGCATAGTCTTAGCTATTAGACATTCCCCCTACATCATGCTACCAGCTATAGTAGGGGGGTCTCTTCCATGCTATTCTAGCCACGAACATGAAGAGCCACCCAATCCTTGATCATTATAGACAATGACTTCTTGATTATTTCTGGGGCATCTTGGGCTTGTGTGGTCCAAAGGATTTGTCGAATCCATGGCTTGAAAATCTAGTTGCAATCTCGTATGGCCCAGACTCCATCCTCTTGAACCACCAGAAAGTCTGCGAAGTGCTTCAGAAAACCTATGTAGAAGGCATAGTGTATGTTGTAGTAGGACTCTATTTTTTCACAGAGTCCCAAAATCTCAGCCTGCAAGCCCTTACATAGGAAGCTGGCCCAGTTGTAACAAGCCCCTTCCTCCATAACCTCCCACATTATCCAAGCCTGCTTGAGCACTAGGACCTTTCCTTGGGTAAGCAGTTGAGGGAATGTGTGGGCATAGAAGACCAGGTAAATCTCCATGGTGGGGCCATCCTTAAGCTTATCCATGGGGAGCCCTCTTCGCTCCTTAATGAGTCCCAACCACTCCTTGATATCCTTCTTCAGAAGGGTCAACTCCTACTTGCGCTTCAAACCTATGGGAACATCATCGGCCGAAACACCGAATAGGTCCGTAAATAGCTGGCCATTGATTTCAATGACCACCCACACGACCTGTATGTGAGTGCGAAAACAACCTGCCCTCTTAGAGGAGTTGACCAGGGAAAGCATCTCGGCAGCCAAAATGCTCAGATTTGGGACCACAAACAGATCCATAAGCCCCACCTTTTGGATGTTCTTGACCAAGGAGTCTGGGGCCCCTTGGTCTAACCAACACTGGCTCACTGCTACTTCACCATATATGAAGTAGATTTTTGCCCCCTACGTCTCGGCGGTTACCACCGTCACCTCCTGGGGCCTCTTCGCCTTTGCAAGAATTTTCACAAAACACACTTAGCATGACGATGGAATAAATACAAAGATTGCAAAAAAACTTGAGCACACGACACTTACTGTTTGACCCACCGGGTCTATATGGTAGCAGGAATAGCAGGAGTTCAACCAGAGCTTCTTCAATCATGATCGACTTGAAGGGTTCTGCCCACTCCTTATCCAACCAACCCTGCTCCTTACACTGATTGTAGGGAACATAAAACATGCTTGGGTAGGTATGGTATTCTCCCCTGCACTGACTGATCACAACCACCCTCAAGTTCTTGGCAGAAGAGAACTCTTGTAGGGCTAGCTGTGCTGTAGCCAAAAAACTTGATTGGTCATGAACCCCATCATCATTGATAAAAGCTTGGTGACAAATACACATTGTTAGCATTTGGTCGATATGGCCAGCATTGCATAACACAGCGAAGCCAGGTTGCAAAACTCACCTACCAGCACAATAGACAATCCCCTATAGATTTTGAAAGCATGTCACCATGTAACGTGCGAGGAACAATGTCTTGTACTAGTGGTAGCAGCTATATTCAGGCATGTCCTAGATCCAAGCTAAATGCCTTAACCCTGTTGAGTGTTGGTTGGATCCCTCTCCCTACCTGCTCATGATTGCCCCATCGATAAAAAATTGTAGAATGCCCCGACTTGCCCTAGGCAACATGGCTTCTGTTATACCGAATGCCTCCTCCTCCTCTAGGGAAGACCAAAAGATCACACTAAAGTGGTCGAGAAGGAATTGCAAGAAGTCCCGTGCCCCTGCTCTGAACTAGACACCTCGCTCTCCTATACGTATCTGGGGAGAAGGAGCATTGGCCACAGGTCTGCTCATATGGCACAGGACCCCTCTAATGTCCAAAATGATTAGCCTGGGCCTTGGCCCCATCCTACACGACACAATCAGCGAATGTTAGCATCATACTTAGAAGAAATAGATGTGCAACATAGCAACATCTAGCAGTGCATGTATATAGCGTAGCATAACCCTCCACCCGTACATAGTGTAGCAAGGGCGTGAAAGCCTAGCGTAGCAAGAACATGTGAATAAGCCTAGCATAGCAACAAAACAATTGACAACATGCTCTAATAAAACATGTGTCATGTTGTCGCATCACACATGACCTAGCCCTCCCAACGGTTTTACGTTATGGCATGCTAGGGTCAAGCAACTTAAACTGCCCTAGCCCCTACAGTTATGACAACCATGGCGGTGGCGGTTTCAGCGGCCTTGCATGCAACCACGACGTAACGTTTAAGCATCTGCCACGACCAAAATGGCGATAGCAACGATGCAAAGGCTAAAATAATGCGACGACGAAAAACACAGGTAGCCAAAGAATGGATGCAAAACAAATAATACGCAAAACAAGAGCAGAGAACAATAGAAAGAGCAAAACGAAAAAGTGAAGAAGACATAGTAACCTATTGGGTCAATGGTGTGCTCTTCCGTGTCACAACGCATGCTTGCGACGCATGCCCCAGAGTCTTCTTTGCCTTCTCAACCTTTTCAAGTGCCATATGAGTCTTAGGAGCCATTGACTTGCTTGTGGATTTACACTTCTCGCTGTAAAAACTCACCGTACTAGTTGATTAACATAATTGCTTCGCGCTCTGAAATCGCCTTGTGCTCCGATGTGGGCTCTACACTCTTATAGTGGAAATGGAAAAATTGCTAGGGTTTAATCCCTATTTATGGCTGTAATGACAAGATGGGAAAAATTACCTCTCTCTCTCTCCAATTAATGTGGGGTGCGCCATACAACATAGCATGCTCACCACGACACCGTATCACTATTAGCATTAAAGCCTTTACACGCTTCAAGCCAGCTACTTGACTTCCCAAAAACAAAAAAAATAATATATTTGTTTTTGATTAAGGGTCCAAAAAGACCTTAAACTAGTAATCCTAACAATTGCAATACAACAGGTTCAAAAAGACCTTAAACTAGCATTCCTAGCATAGTTGCACCTCTAACGGTCTGAAAAGACCCTAAACTAGTAGTTTCGACCTGTTACATTAGCGGTCCACAATGACATTAAACTAACAACACCACATGCTTACATGGGCAATTTTTCGTATCTTATTCCACATTGGTGGCATGGTAATTTCTAGTGGTTTTGTGTTCTCATGTCTGCAATTCGTACTTTTACATTAATGATTTGGTATTTCTCATACTCGAAGTTTCCCGTTTTGCGTACAATTATTTTGCATGTTAATATTTTTCATGTCACAATTTGGTAGTCCGAAACGACATTAAACTAGCAGTTTGGGCACTTGCATATTGACAGTCGCATAGCTTCACACTTTATATCAGCATTTTTACACCTTAGCAGTTCTACGCTCTTGTGCCTTGGTGGTCCACCACCACCCTAAACTGGCAAACTTGCAATCTTTACATTATCCCACTTCGCAAGTTGCATCTCGTCGCTACTTTGCAAATTTTCGTTACACACCATCTCTGCCGATAGACGCTTCTTAACCAGGCTTTCATCTTATGATGGTAGGTCAAGTAAGAGATGGGAATCCATCATNTGCTTCTTAACCAGGCTTTCATCTTATGATGGCAGGTCAAGTAAGAGATGGGAATCCATCATGATCTTTCCACACCTTTAACGTTAGTAGGGCCACAGGGCAAGCTCATGAGACAGTTGAACCCCGACATGATCGACTGGGGGTTGACCACAACTAGCACTATAGTAGCCGTAGAAGCATCCCCAGATTGGCCCAAGCATCTAGTCCAAGCCCTAGAATTAGAGGCCGGGGATGTAACCGAGGACCCTCTCATCGAGACGCCCATAACCACATCAAAAGGGGAGGTGAAAATGTTAGGACTTAACTCCCTCCTAGACACACCAACACACAAAAGTGTAGCTAAGATTCTGCAAGACAACATCGATGTCTTCGCATGGCCGTACAACGACATGCTGGGTCTGGATCTGCGGCTGATTCAGCACAACATAGTCCTAGACCCACACATGAAGGTAGTCAAGCAGAAGGCTCACAAAGTTAAGCCAGAAATCACACTAGCCGTGAGGGATGAAATCACCAAGCTATACCAAGAAGGTTTCATTCACAATGTTGACTATTCAGAGTGGGTGTACAACATCATCATAGTTTCAAAGAAAATGGGAGGAATACGGATCTGTATAGACTTTCGGAACTTGAATAAGGCAAAAATCAAGGACAACTTCCCACTTCCAAGCATTGATTAGCTCATCGATAGCACGGCTAGCCATGCTCTACTATCCTTCATGGATGGTTTCTCTGGATACAACCAAATCTACATTAACCCAGAGCACCAGCTGCCAACAACCTTCATGACCCCATGGGGAACCTTATGCTATACCATGATGTCATTTGGGCTAAAGAATGCTGGAGCAACCTACTCTCACACCTCCCAACTGTGCATCCACCAGAAAGGGATAAACCCTCTTTGTCTACCTCACCACCTCCAACACATTTGTCGCGACATTGCTATGTTAGAAGCGAGACAAAGGTTCTAAGATACCAGTGTATTATCTGAGTCATGCATTAATAGTGCATGAGGCGAACTATAATGAAGTGGAGAGGAATTGCTTGACCTTAGTGTTCGCATTAAAAAGGTGGTAGCATTACCTATTCCACAGTATGACCAACATCATTTGCAAAAGCAATATACTCTGGGCTATCACTAACAACTTATATGAAAGTAGCAGAATAGCCCGATGGAAAGCAATAAATATGGAGTTTGATTTATGCTATATAAGTTAATTGTCGACAAAGGGTCAAGCCATAGCGACCCAACTCACGACCTCACCAGTCGATGACCAGGAAACCATAGACCCCGAATTCCTAGACAAATATGTTAGCAATGTCAACATCGCCCTGTTGCATTTCAAAGCCACCTTACATTTTGACGACGCTTCAACCGCACGAGGAGGTAGCGCCGCTACCATAATCACGTTCTTCTCTAGGGAAATGCATCCATCTGCTTATTGATTTGCGTTCCCTTGCACCAACAATGTGGCAGAATACAAGGGGCTACTTAGAGGCCTCTTAACTGCCTGAGCACTGCACATACAACACATGGAAATCTGGGGAGATTCACAACTAGTCGTGAATCAAATCACCAAGGTCTATGCTTGCAAAGCTACATACCTACAACCCTACTATGACCTAGCAAAGATATTTCTTAAGCAATTTGCAACCACAGATGTGCAACACGTGCCACATGATGAAAACACCATGGCAGATACATTAGCTACCCTTGTGTTAAAAATTCCATCACATTCCCTGGCAAACCTGCCAACCTCGATTATAGAATGCACAGAGCCTATCACTCAAGTGGAACATGTGGCATCTGTCAGTGTTGTGGATACCCAAGAGTGGTATGCCAACATTAAAACTTATCTATAGCACGGTGAACCCCCAGGTGAATTGACATTTGCCCAAAGAGATGCAATTCATAAGCATGCCCTGCAATACGTGCTCATGGGAAATGATGCCCTGCGTTGACGCTAGTATGATGGAATATTGCTAGCATGCGTGGGTGGCGAGCAAGGGCAAAAGGTAGTTAATGAAGTACATGAGGGGCTGTGCGGTGGACATATAACACCCAGGGCTATGATTGCCAAAATCAGATGCCTAGGGTACTACTAGCCCCACATGGAATGTAACTACCTATCAAAAGTCAAAACTTGTGACATGTGCCAGAGATACACAAACCTCATACACGTCTCGCCTATAGACCTACACCCAACGCAAATCACGTGGCCCCTCCAACGATGGGGATTAGACCTCATAGGGCCTATCACACCTATGTCCTCCGCAAGGCATAGCTTCATTATCATTACCACTAAGTATTTTACCAAGTGGGTGGAAGCTATTTCCTTGAGGAAGATGACATCTCAGCAAATCTGCCATTTCATCCTTGACAACATCGTAACAAGGTTTGGGCTTCCAATGACTATTGTGATCGACAATGGACCACAATTCAGCAGTACAGAAACCCGAACCTTCTATAGTAATCTAGGCATTAAACAATCATTTTCTTCCCCTTATTAACCAAAGGAGAACAGGCAAGCGGAGGCTATAAAAAAGTCCATCATCAACTTGCTAAAGCGGATGCTTAACAATAGCAACAGGCGGTGGCACCAACATATCCTCTACGTCCTCTGGGCCTACAGAACGACGTGAAGAACTACAACAAGTAAGACCCCTTATAGTATTGTTTACAAATCTGAAGCTGTATTTCCTCTTAAGTTGTAGGTACCATCACTCCAGATGATCCTCGTGGATGCCATGAGTGAAGCCCAGAACAACGAGTCGCGAACCATCAACCTCGACTCAGTGGAGGAGGAGCACGCATAGAAGCTGAGAAGCATCGAGCAGTACCAAAGCAAGCAGAAGCAGAAGCACCATGTAAAATCACATTGACAACCAATGCAAAAGGGAGACCTTGTCCTCAAGGATGTCCATGAGCAGATGAGAAAATTCTCAACCAACTAGGAAGGTCCTTATGTGGTCACTAAAGCCTTCAGAAATGGAGCCTTCAAGATGGCGGACATGGACGATAACGAGTTCGCCAACCCAGTGAATCACTCATATCTCAAGCTGTACTATGTCTGAAGCACAATAGCAACAACCAACACCGTCCGCTACGACAATAAACTGGCAATCACACCAAGTAGCGTCCGCAATGACGATAAACTATTGGCATCGAGTAGTGTCCGCTACGACGTTAAACTGGAAGCAATCGTTCACTACGACCTTAAACTGGCATGTACGGTCCACTGGGACGTTAAACCAACACATGGTCTACCAAGACCTTAAAATGGGTTCGCGTCGCATCCACAGCATGCATCTATACCGAGTACGCATCAGCCAAGCATGCACGATGCTGACGTATGGATGGGACATTGCAGCTCTGGAACATGGTTCATGATGCACTGAGAACATGGTCTAGAACACATACGACATCGCCACCCTTGGCATCATGCTGATCCTTTGAAGATGTTGTATGGAATTATACTGGCCCTTCAAACCTACCATCGCCATAGCCCATTGCCCTAACGGTGGTTCCTGGGCTAGTTCCCACATTTGGAGTTCCAGCAGTATTGTGGCCCAGCCACAATATTGTTACTCTCTAGACCCCTGCCAACGCCTTGGCTCACATGATGTTTAGCTATGTGGTAGCTGATCCCATAGCTGAACTGAGAATGTATGCCTTTAGAAGGAATTCCAGAACATTCGCACCTGCAACAACTCCTTGTGCCTCAAAGACCATCTCCCCTGCGCTAGTGCTGTCAAGGCCACTTCTAGCCTTCCTGCTTTCGACATCGTACACTAGCAATGATGTCCAATAGCTTCAACAACGCCAGCAGCCAGCAAGACCTTTTCCCCCACAAGCACATCTTGCGACAGCAGCAAATGCTATAGTGTCGTGAAGCGAGTGCCTCGGCTAGCTTAGCTACTTCAAACTGTAAATTCCATGACATGCGTAATGCAACTTGCCATGTGGAAAGAATTTGTAGGCAAGTCAAAACCCTTCATGGATGTAACGCAACTCATCTTGCGAAGGAAACACCTGTCCTACGAGAGGTTGAAGAATAATGCTAGCCAAGGATGAAAATGCAGATGAGTCCCTCAGAGCACTCTGATGAGGGACTCTACTAAACATCATCTTTGCTCTTTGCCTTAACCTCTACAAAACCAATGAAACACTCTCAAGTGCAACCAAGCAACATCTCGACACTCACCAAGCGACAACCATAGCATTTTTCCTGTAGTGGTATTTTAAATTCTTTGTCAACATATCTCGAGCCCGTCCTCCATACGTCAACAAAGAGGGGCTAATGAAACACCTTACAAAAATTCGAAGTCATGCTTTCTTCACTAGGCCTTGCAATTCACGCAGCACCACAATAGTTCTTTAGGAGGAGAACATTCTGAGTTTAGGCCGACTAGTTCAGAAAATTTTCTGCTTTAGATGAAAATAGGATTTATAGGTCATCCTGCCTACCTACCTAAGTAGTGTGTTGAGCCAAAAACCTACTCAGAAATGATGTACGGATTTTGCAGCAACATTCTGGATGCACAAAATAGTTCGACAAGTTTTCTAATTCACGAAGTCTACTATGCTACGCTATGCCTCACTGTGTAGCATAGAAAGCTTCAGAAGATGATTGCAAAATGAAGTGCGACACTACGCTACACTATGTAACATAGCGTAGCATGGCAACAGCTTCACAGCCAGTCCCCACACCCAATTTCAAGTCCTTCAACAATGTCTCTTTCCATCAGGAAGTAGTAGATAATGTCTGCTACTATGCTACATTGAGCTACATGGCACAACAAGGCGTATTAATCCTGCGAAAGAGATAGACGACAGCTCAAAGGGTGGAATCAGCAAGTTTGCAAGTCTTGTGAAAGAAACGTTCGCAAATCGACAAAGTTTTTGCAACTAAGGCCAGTTGCTATGCTACGCTACATAGCGTAGCATAGTGTAGCAAGCATGCAACACAGAATGCACAACAAGATGCTACGCTATGCCAAGCATGCTACGTTACAAGGCACTACAGGGCATGTGGGTGGTTGTGTGACATCAATGCACTTCACCTAATTGGACCATTAGCACACGTCTCTAGATGCTGACAGGGAAATTACGGCATTGCAAGCTCATAGTTACAGCATAAAAGGCTTACATTACAACGGTCTTGCAGGTCCAACGGTCATACATGCCATGTGTGGTGCCAGTAAGTCAATGTGGGCCCAGGGCACGTGGCATCCAAATCGCCCCTTTCACGTGCCCTTTAGCCCTATAAATACCCCAACAAGCAGCATTCAAAAGGTCGGTTGGAATTTCTTACAAAGGGCAGCATTCAAAGTGTTCAGAATTTTCCAACAAGCAGCATTCAAAAGATGGAAGATTTTCTGGATTCTTTGACTTTTCCTCTCTCTGCCACTCAAGTTCTCTTTCCGGCACATTGTAACATCAAGCATTGTAATCTTTCTGTTTGACACTACAAACAGTAGCATTTTTAGCTAGCATTTTATTCCATCCCCTTTCTACCATCTTGGTAGAATCCTTGCATTGTCAGTGCCCACGGCCACGCCCAAGCGCACAACCTATTTTGCTCCACACGTCTTGGTTACCCTTGAGATCTCTGCACTTCGTCACGCCATGCAACCGACTGTATCCACCTTGACAGAGCAAGATTGTAGCTTCAGAGCAGTGCATTTTTTAACCGCATTTTACTTTGTTTTCTTACTTATTGCCGTGTGTTGCATTATTTTCTACTTTATTTACTTTCAAGCATTACTTCACATTTTCATTCTTGCTTTCAAACCATATGTTGCAAAAGGCTATATAGACACTGATTAAGTCCCTGTCTGATCAACCAGAACGTTCAGGGTGCCCCGTATCTGCACACACCCAGCACGACCCTCCCGTGGGTACGGGGTTGAAACTGTCGTGCTCGCCGACCCCTTAGTGTTTTCCAGCCACCAACATTTTTGGTCGTTACAGAAGGAGGGTTGAATAAGTTCATCAAATTGAAATTTCACCTACCACACAAACACATCAAATTTTATATTGTTCCCCAGCTTAGGTATATCCATACTTGGAGGGTAGAATCTATGCACACCTACAAACTTTGTTTTTCACAAAAATGTGGTTTAAAGGGCACCACACCTTGTACAAGCTCTAAGCTTTCCACTGGAGTGTTTCATCACTATGAAACCACTCAACCTAAGAAGGTCCAAACAAGCTTAGAATGTAGTTTTAAAGAGGCCACAACATTTACAAAATTAAGGTTAGCTCTAGAGTGTTTTGATGTTGCAAAACTACTTAACATTGCAAGGTCCCAACAGGCTTAATGTGGATGCATTCTCACAAGAAGCACATCAAACTTGCAGGGTAGCAAGAAAGAGAGAAGAAAGAAATGTAACTAAATCTACAAGTCCTTCTATTTTGAAGCTTAGCACAACATATAAAAAAGCAAATGATGTTACAATGAAGAACAAGGATATAATAGCATATAATAGACAATGATTGATCTTTTGTGAATAGTACTTACATAATTCCCAAGATTTTGGTATCTTCTTATAGTCTCAAAGTTTTCAAAAACTCCTTGAAATTCATGCAATAGCCATTAAACAACTAGTGTAGATGTCTTATTCAAAGTTGGGATGTCTACGTGAGATTGGCCTCAATTTAGGAGTGAAACACCATAAAAATTTGCATGTAATAGCTAATCTTCATCACATAGCTTTCACCCCATGAAACCTAAGGAAAAACTTCATTGTAATTGTGAAGATTGTAACTCACAGTGGGCAATTTTACATACTTTATATTTTTGGGACTAAAAAATGCCTCATGAGTGGTGCAAGCCTCATTCTTGAAGTGAAAAATATCACCTAGTGTTTATATTTGGGCTTGGGGGTGGAGGTCAAAAATGCATTTTAGAATGTCAAAAAGGGAAATTTGATGGGTTTTATGGGGCATATACAATTTTCTACATTGGAAATACATGTAGGGGGAATAAATCTCACCTACCCTAAGATTGGAAGGATGGGGGTTTTGGAAAATTTCCCCCTTCAACATGGAGACCACATGCACAACCTGGAAACCTTCCCCTCTGAGCATGAAAGTTTTCCCCCAACATGGAGTCTTTACCACTAGCATTTGAAATTGCATCTCCTAGTGTGGAAGCCACAATAGCCAAATTTTGACACTTCATGCATTTCAATGTTGACCAGCCACTTCAACAAGCATGGTGGAGAGCTCAGCGTGGAAGATTCATCTCTAGCGTGGAAGGTGTGCCCTGGTTACTATTTATAGTAAACGAAAAGACTGTGGAGGGAAGCACTTACCATGTATAGTAAACCTAAAAATTTGGGCACCCATCTCATCTTAATTTGGCAACCATTTTACAACAAATTTGTAGCCATTTTATAGCTAATTTGTAGTCAAATCACAACCATTTTATAGCCCCATTTATGGCCCTGGGAACCTATGAAAGCCAACCTCAAAAACCCTTTATAGGTTCCACAATTTTTTAGAGGGTTCAATAATTTTTTTCTCATGATTAGACTTTTGACACTTGAATACATTGAGCTCATAAGAAATTTTCCAAGCACTAATTCCACACATGGAGCATTCTTAGGTACTCAAGAGCTCTTGCAAGTTCCCATACTTGCATTCTCTTGAACCCCAACATGGAAGCACAATACCCTTAATACTTGTGAACTTTTGGTGTCAAAGTTACATTTCTAGGGCTTCCAGTCCTTAGCATGAAGTAATCTATTATACCTCTTGAATTATAGGTGCCATCACTTCGAGTAGCATTGACTAACTTCATCAACAATGAGTAGAATAAGGAATTATGGATGATAGACATGGATTATGTGTATTTCCTAAAAACATCAATGGCTAGAACACTGACAGGTTGTCAGACATACAACTTAACCCCAAGTCTGTGGGAGGGCCATGCTAGAGAGAATGGAATCGAGGCATCCTGAATGGTCTGGTCAATCAGACAAGGACTTACATGGTGTCTATTAACCATTTTTGAATGGTGATTTTAAAGCATCACACACAGAAGTTGGAACAAGTAGGAGCGTAACATGTATAACAGTGAGAAGCGTCTTATGCAGTTGATAGTGGAAATGAACAAGCATGTCAATAATTTGAAATATATGCTATAGAAAAATGAAATGGAAGTTTAGGTGAGAAAATAGACCACCCCAAGATTAGGGGAGCGTGACTTTTGATTAAATGATGTGTACAACTAGTGCATAGTGTCAGATGGGCATAGCGAGGCAGTGAGGTAGTATGCTCACAGTCCTTGGTGCACTGTGGATGCGGTGTTAATAGAAAGGAGTTGAAGCTTGTTGGGTTGGTAGCTGCTACGCTATGTAGGTGTGAGGTGTAGGTGTCACACTCATGTGTGGGAGTAAAGAAGATATTGGGAATGCTCTTAATACTGAGATTTACCACTCATCAGCCTTTTATTTAACAATCACCTGTCAAAGCCAACTGTGAAAGCCAACTACCAAAAGCCAACCCTTAAAATGCCGATTACTGGGGTATTTATAGAGCCATGGTTGGGGGAGAGATGTGGATTGTGTTGGTGACCGTTTGGGACGTGACCACCAACGAGTGTCCTCGAATAGGATTTAGGTGCTTGCTGGTCTTCTAGCAACACCAAGGCTCAGATACCTCCAAATAGACTCAGCAGTTAATGTGAGTATGTGTGTGTGCTATTGCGGTGTGCGATTATGAAAAATAAAATGATTGGGTTGTGTGTAAAACTACAAATGACTTATCTTAAAGAGATTCAGCCAACTTTGCAAAGTACTATGAGCTTTTAAAAGTTCTTATTTTGTTTAATTGCCTAGTCTATGCAGTCCTCATAATACCTACTTGTAAAAAATAAAATTTTGAAAAAACATTTGAGCACAACTCTGTGAATCTACTTCTAATTTTCCCCAGAGAAAGAGATTCCACAAGAAAACTAGAAATAGAACGAGATTCAATGGAAATATAAAGAAGAGAAAACGAAAGTATATTTGTGTAAAGATCTCAAATGTTTAAATAAGGTAAAATGATATGAGTAAACACTTTGCAATAAAGCTATCCCAAATTTAATAACTACGAATTATTCAAACTTCCAAGGCTCAAAATAAGCAATTTCTTCAAGACAATACTACTATGCTACCCAAAAATTGCTGCGTAACTATCACGTACCAAATTTTATTTTGGTTAGATAATGGATGTCAACAATTGCATTCAACAGAACCTTCAAAAGACTTGACAATTTCTAATTGAAATACCACGGAGATTCACTTTAAAGATAAAAGAAGCTATTATGGTCCTATCAAAATACCAAGGATTTTCTGAACCCTCTTAACTATTGAATCATTCAACAGCTTGACTACATGCAGAGGCTGTCTTACAACAATCTCAATAGCGGTTCTTATACATTGAACAATAATAAAATTCACTACTAAAATGCTCTTAAGGCTTTCAAACACAAGCTCTTCTATGGAAAAATTTTAATAGAAATTTTCTATCATGCAACAAGAACAATAAGAGAAATCTAAAAATCCCAAAATTACTTGCCAAGCATGATACTATCTAAACCACTAGCTAAAAAATTTAAACAAAATAAAAAATCATAAGCATAACTCACAGGACTATGACAAAGAGCTTAAAATGTTGTCTTTAGCAAGTCATCTTACAAGCAATCTTTCACAATGTCTTTTTACAAATGTTCTTCAAAGAGTGTTCTCCCCTCTCTTCTAACCCCTGAAGCCTTTTTATAGGGTTCAAAAGGTAGTTAGATATTCCAAAATATCTTGGCTAACTTCTCTCCCAAGTAAGGAAGTTATAACTTGCCCAACAAGTTAGGAGATATTACTTGCCCAACAAGTTAGGAAGTTGTAACTTATACATAAAGTTAGGAGAAAATCATGCTAGCATTGGCATGTGTAAATATTACAAATATTTCTTTTATAAGTGACAACCCATATAATAATAATAATAATAATAATAAAATAATCTAAGATCTTCAATACTATAAGAGCTTCATACAATTGTTATTTTTATTAACCACTAAAGCCCTAGTAATTTTCATGAACAGGCAGTAGTAAAAAAGTAATTTGGCATCCACCTTAGTGTAGATGTTGGCGTTGGCAGCTGTATGGTTTTTTAAATGAAGAAATCTGATCCCTATAAATTCGTATAAGTAAATCATCTATATTTGCATTTTAAATCCACGTAAAATTTTCTACTGGCTTCTTAGCGCTATTAAGAATGCCTTCGAATGTAAAGGCTGAATGTGAAGGCCCAGGCCTGGAACTGCTCAATTTCTATAATTAGTTTCAAATTATTCCGCCCTCAATCGCCACCACAAAACAAGGCCATACCGTGTTGCACCTTTCATCACCACGTTGTTGTTATAACCTTGTTGTCTGCCCGCGCGGCTGTGGAGGCGCAGGTGTAGCTGCTGCTGCTAGTATTATTATTTCCGCCATTATTTCCGCTGCTGTTATGCTCCAATGTAGAAACCCTAGGTCTACTATGGTGTCCATGGCTACCATTCTCAAACACATCTCTCAAATTTCTGAGGTGCCCAAGCACATCATTTTCGCGATGGTGACTCTACGCGGTGGCGTCGATGCTTGTAATGGCATCGCCAGGCCTCCTGGATGAAGCAGGTCGTCCACCTTCATCACTGGCACAAGTAGAACTTGAATGTGTGCTGCACCTATCGGCTGTGGAGTCAATAGAACTGGTTCGCCATGAATTTGAGATCCTCCATGTGCAGAGTGGCCCCTACGTGCAGATCCAAGGCCCAGGTGAGTGGTTCCACACCGCAGAAGTTACCCTGCTTGAGCAGGCCATGGTTGAAGAAGTCGGTGTGTCCGCCTTTGGTCGTTATGCTTTCCAGGTGGCCCTAGATTATGAAGAGCATCTCATCCACTAGATTGCCCCCACGTACTATGTACGTGTCTCTCGTAAACAGCATCAGCTTCAACCGCTCGCTGATAAGAAGGGACTCCTGATCAGAAGCCAAGCCTAGATTGCGATGCTCGATACATTGATGCTCCGACGTACATGGCCACTATAACTTTAGCACTAAATTTCTGAATAGCGGCTCTAGTGGTAGCACCTCAAAACTATGCACATCCCTTTTCTTTATGGATTTCAGAAACCAGATGTTCTATAGACACAAATTTTTAAGATACTGATTGTAGTCTGTCAACATCAAGAAAAATAAATTTCAGCAAGAAGCTTTGGCTTCGGAATGGGTTTCCTACACTTAAGATAGTGTCATGTAGCCCTGCATTGTACCATAGAAAGAGTGAAGCTGTTTGAGGTCCTGAACATTTCTTTAATTATCCAAAATCAGTAATCTTGGGTTCATGATCTAACTCTACTAAAATGTTTCAACTCTTGACATTTCCGTGAATGATGAGGGAATGGAAATCATGGTGGAGATATGCCAATGCATTGGCCACCCCCAATGATTTCCCCATTTGAATTAAAGCTACTGCTACCATCTTACCTACAAATCTGCTTCATTGTAGCCATTACAGTGTTCTTGAGATTCACTTTATAGAATTTTCAATACTTTCCACTTTCTATCTAATTCTCCCTATTTTCTATGACTCACAAAATCTCCTCTGCCAAGAACTCAATGTTCTAGAAAGCTTTCATAGAGAAATGATGTTGGATTTTGCTTTCCTTTTGTCCTCCTATTTGTTTGTTTATTTTTTTTAAAGACTCATCCACATCAATCCAAATGAGACCTCCAAGATTATGTATATCAATAAGATGACAACTATCATCTTTTTCATTTGAATATTTGTTTTGTCTTGTATACAAAAATGATGGAAGTGTAGAAAAATTAATATCATTCATATTTTTATCATGTTCTCTACCATTGCCTTTTTCCAATATCTACTTTTGTTGTTCCATGAAATGGCCAAATGTGCTAACAGATTGGATGCCACATGTCTTGGGTCCCGCAAAGCATGAATGTGAATGCATCACACGGATGTGCTATGCTCAAGGTGCTACATTCTAGGTGCTACGCTCAATGGGATAGGAATAGGAATTGAAAATATGCCAAACTATGACCATATTTTCCAAATCGCATGTGCCAAAGTCCGAAGAACTACCATGTATTTACAAAAATGCCTAGAATAAATGCAAATTGGAGCTATGCTCTGGGACTACATCTTCCCTCCTCTTCTGAGTAGGGTGAAGCATATGAACAATTTTGGGGATCAATAGGAGGTACAAAAATAAAGCAAACTGCTGATCTTAGTTTCTAGAGAGATGCCAAGGCTGAAATAAAGATTGATGCCAAATTTTGAAAGCTTTTTTAGGCATTCAAAGGTTGTTTACAAGTGTTATGTTGTCTACATTGCTTAGCGTAACAAAGAGTAGCATGAACACTTGGAAAAATATTATAGTTTTAGCTTGCTATGTTGTCTATGCTGCATAGCGTAGTAGGGTGTAGTACCCTTTTTTCAAAGAATTTTGCCAAAATTGAAAATGCCACTCTAGGACGTGGGAGGATAGGCAATGTCATCAACCAGCAACTGCATCTTCCATGTTAGAGTAGGCTAATACCTCCTTGTTTCATACCTGAAACATTTTTTATCATGAAACCTTTGCTATGCTCTCTATGATGTGTAGCATAGTAGGGCATAGCACCATATTTTGGATGAATTTTGGCAGACTTTGCAATGTTTTCCATAACATGTTAATCATAATCTGAGGATGAAGCAGGATAGGTAGCCTTGAAAGTTAAAAATAATTACCAAACATACCTTCCATGTTCAGTCCAACACTTAGGAAAATTTTAGTCTCGCATGGCCTACTACGCTGTCTACACTATGTAGCATAGCGGAGCATAATAGGTTCAAAGATAGAAAATTTGCCAAACTATTTTGTCCATCTTGAACACTTTTGACAACTCCTAGCCTAGCACTTTGGTGGATTGGCAACTAGGACATGTGTCAAGCTAGTTAAGCTAGAGATCATATCAAGCATGATAACTTAAAAGATAGAAAATTTTCCAAACTATTTAGTCCATCCTCAATGCCCTTTTGTGAAAATTGGCCTTGGAAATGGGTGCTACAGTGACTATGCCAAGGAGCATAGTAGATAGACTTAAAAAAATTTGTAGGTGTTAGGACTTCTAGGGTGCCATGCTATCTATGAGGCACAATGTGATGCCACACTTGGAGAAATTTCACCCAAGTTTCAATGCTTGGATGAATTTGATGTTGAGTCACAAGAGCCCAAAATTAGTGGTGTTTCACTAGCCCCTCTTTGTCGATGTCTGGAGGAATTTTCCAAGAGATGTTTATAAAGAATACGAAGCACCATGATGAACATGACACCAACACCATTCATTAGTGCCCACTTAGATAGTGCTTTGCTATGCTTGAGAGTGCCAGGGAAGTGAAGTATGGTAGACAATAGGGGATAGGTTTGAGGAGATGGGGTTAGGGGACAATGGATGGAAAAGAAAAAAGTGTAGGATGCAATGCCATGAGAATCGTTGCCATAGTGTGATCCCTTTTTAGACTACTTGTGAGGGAGTTAGCACACATAAGAATCTTTTCCCAGTGGATTTCAACCTCTCATCGAATTTCTTGGAGATGGTCGATCCAAGGTTGAGATGTTTACAAAGCGATGACTATGCCATTTAACTTGGGCATTTGTCATATTCTTCTTCTTTCTTTTCTTTTTCTTCTCCATTTTTTTTGTGTTTTTTTCATGGATGAATTGCACACTGATATTCGCTTGAAGGAAATTATGTCGTTGTTGTAGCATAGACGTTTCCTCCTCGGGATGAGTTGTGTTACATCCATGTGGGGCTTTGACTAGCCTAAAAAGGCTTCCATGGGATGAGTTGTGTTATGTTCATCATGGGTTTAGCAATTAAGTGCAGGAAAGGGTTTCATGTGCATTGGGAAAGCCTGTGAGGGGATGTCAAAAATCACAAGAGTAGGAAGTAGAGGTTAGGTTAGTTGAGTGGATATTAGGGTATGCACTCTCAAGTAGCTAGGCTAGTCGAAGTCGGTACTTTGGAATAATGTAGTGTCTTGCTCTCATGGTAAAATTAATTCTTGATTGATGCCATCCCAACTTATCCAACAAATGCAACAAAGAGAAAAACAGAAGAAACAAGCACCATGTGAAGTGAGGGTGAAGTCCTATCTACTCAAGACACTGCAAGGGCAGCAAGTGTTGTGTCTAGTGCATGCAATGTCCAAAGTAGAAAGGCCAATATAGGAATTAGTGGTGGCAGGCTAGAAAGCTTTAGTGGCCATACTGGAAATGAGCACTCAAAAGGCTAGGAGTAATGGTGATGTAGGTGCTTAGGAATCCTTACCAAAAGCAAGAGCCAAGAAATTCAGCTATAGGGTGGAAAGCCCAACTGTTGAATGCTCTTCCAAACTATAACAATGGAAAGGGTTGGAGGATGGTAGCACTATGGTTGGGCCATAATACTTTTGGGACTCTAGCGGAACAATAGGAGCTATGATCAGGATGATTGGCAACGGTGGCGGTAGCTTCGAAAGGTTACCAAGATGCCAAACAACATCTTCGAAAGATCAGCAAGATGCCAAGGATGGCAATGTTGTAAATGTTCTAGAGGGTTTTTTCATGGTGATGCAAAATTCATTCTGTAACTACAATGACCACCCCCCCCCCCCTTCCATTCTACCTAGGAGGCATGGACAAGCAACAAAAGATTGGAAGTATTCTCTCTCACTTGTTTGTAGGGCCTTGTAAGCTGAATCATAGCTGCTGGATTGCAAACCCAATTTTAGGTCCTGGTAGACCATTAGTTGTGCTAATTTAAGGTCCCAGCAGACCATGATCTCAATTTAAGGTCCAGGAGAACCATGATGTGCTAGTTTAAGGTCCTAGTAGACCAATGTGCTAGTTTAATGTCATGGCAGATGATGGTTGGCTAGTTTCAGATCATAGCAGACCATGCTATGGGTGCCAGTTTCATGTCATAGCCCAAGGACATTCTGTGCTAGTTTAACATCATAGTGGATAGTCTGTGCCAATTTAACATCATAGCAGATGTTCTGTGCCAGTTTAATGTCATGGCAGACACTCTGTGCCAGTTTAACATCATAGCAGACATTCTATGCCAGTTTAATGTCATAGTGGACGTTCTACTTACCTTACTTTGGCATGATACTACATGTTAGGTGTAATATGATTTTAGGTACAAGTGGTTGACAGGATTAGCAAATTCATTGCCATCTAAGTTAGCAAGCTTGAATGCTCCATTTTCATATGCTTTTGTGACCAAGAAAGGCCCTTCCTAGTTGGTTGAGCATTTTTTCAAAGGTTTGTGAATGGCCTTGAGGACTAGATCCCCTTTATTGATTTGGTGCTAGTGCAAATTGAAATGGTACTTTTGCCATTTTTAGTCTTGATACAACTCAATGCGGTTAAGCGTTTGGCTGTACTCTTCCTCCATAGAGTCAAGATCAATGATTCTTGATTTGTTGTTCTAATCCTCATCCATAAAGTTTGATAGGATCATTTAGAGTGACAAGACCTGTAGTTCAAGAGGTAACACCACTTTAGATCTATATACAAGACTATATGGTGTTTTACTTGTTGCAATTCTACACGTTGTGCAATAGGCCCAAAGCACATAGACGAGTTGCTCATGCCATCATCGCTTGCTACTGTTGAGCATCTTCTTTAGAAGGTTGACAATGGATTTATTGGTGGCTTCTTCTTGGCCATTTTCTTGGGGATAGAACGATAATGAGAAAGAGTGTTTAATGCCAATGTTTTGACAGAAGGCTCTAGTTTCTCCACTACTGAATTGGGGCCCATTTTCTATAATGATAGTCATAGTAAGGCTGAATTGAGTCATTATATTGTCCAAGGTGAATTTGCAAACTTGTTGAGATGTGGTCTTCCTAAGGGAAATAGCTTCTACCCACTTCATGAAATACTTAGTTGTAGTAATATTTAAGCTATGTCCTTTGGAAGACTTGGGTGTTATGGGTCCTATGATGTCTAATCCCCAACATTGAAACAACCATGGAATTTTCATGGTGTGCAACTTGGTAGGTGATACATGTATTAGATTCCCATGTTGTTGACATATGTCACATGTTCTAACCTTAGAGATGCAATCACATTCCATATATGGCTAGTAGGAGCCTAGATGCCTAATTTCTTCCACCATAGCCTTGGGGGCTATGTGCCCTCCACACAGTCCCTTATGGACTTGATCAACATTTTTTTGTACTTCATTGCGACTAAAGCAAGTTAGCAGTATCCCATCATAAGATCTATGGCATAAAGCATTGTCACCTATGAGGACATACTACTATGCTCATTTTATCACCACATATTTTTGGGTAGATGATAGGTTTTGTGGAGGCTCATCCTGTTGGAGGTATGTTTTGATGTCATCATACCATTCTTGAGTGTGTGCTACACTTATATATTCGATGCTTATTGTGTGAATGATAGGGTCGGTGCACTCTACTATTGAAGCAGGTAAGGTAGGAAACATATTGGGTGGCACGCTTAAAGCTAAAGTGGCCAATGCATTGGCTATAGTGTTTTCATTGTGGGGAATGTGTTGAACATCTAAGGTTGCAAATTGTTTTAGTACAAATTTTTCCAAATCACAATAAGGCTGTAAGTGTTGTGCCTTATAGGCATAAACTCCTATGACCTGGTTAATGACCAATTTTGAATCACCTTGGATTGCTATATTTTGGATTCCTAACTCTTGAGCCACTAGAATGCCCCTAAGGAGACCCTCATATTTTGCTATGTTATTTGTGCAAAGGAATGCAAAGTGGTCTATGAAAGGTCAAATATCTCCATAGGGAAATGTGAGAATAGCAACAGCACTACCACCTTGTGTGGTTAAGGCACCATCAATGTGTAACATGGCTTCGAAGTCTGTAGGTATAGGGATCACATTGCTAACATGCTCGTTTGGGAATTTGGGATCTATTGTTGTTTGGTCATCTGTAGGTGAAGTCGTAAGTTGCGTAGCTATGGCTTGACCCTTTGTGGATGACTACGCTACGTAATTTAGGTCAAATTCTGTGATTATTGCTTTCCACCTGGCTATCCTGCTACTTTCATATATGTTGGTTGTAATGGTCCTAAGTATATTATTTTTGCAAATGATGTTGACCTAGCTATGAAACAAATAGTGTCTCCATTTTTTTAGTGCAAATACTAAGGTAAGAAAATTTTTCTCCACATCATTGTACTTTTCCTTGTAAGCTATCAGCACATGGCTTAGGTAGTAAACTAGAATTTTGGAACCGTTTTATCTCTTTTGACAAAGCAAGGCAACAATAAACGTGTCTAAGATTGCAAGGTAAATGTAGAAAGGCTTATCTCTCTATGGAGGGTAAATGGTGGGGAGGTGAACCAATTCCTTTTTAAGTTGTTGAATGCTTCTTGGCATTGGTTTGTCCATTTAAAGTTAGCTCCTTTTTTAAGTAGGTGTTACATTAGATGCAATTTATCCATCAACCTCATGATAAACCTTCATATGAACTGTACTTTGCCTTGAAACCCATGTAAATCTTTAAGGTTTGTGGGTGGTGCTAAGTTGATAATAACCTTAACTTTATCTAGTTCTATGCATATTCCTATTTCTGATACTACGAAGCCTAGCATGCATCTAGTTTTGATGCCGAAGACACAATTTTTAAGATTGAGATGAAGGTCATATCTATGGCAACATTGAAGGACTAGGTTCAAGTCATTTGTGTGATCAAGAGCTTTCTTGGATTTGACCACTATATTGTCCACATAGTCATTTAGTTGTTCTAGAAGATAGTCACTAAAAATGTAAGTCACTACATGTTGGTATGTTGCTCTAGCATTTTTTATTTTGAAGGGCATCATCATATAACAAAATGTTCCCCAAGGGGTCATGAAGGTAGTAGCAAGTTGACATTCCAAGTTTATAGGGATTTGGTTGTATCCCGAGAATCCATCCATGAAGGATAATAAGGCATGGCTAGCTGTAGTATTGACAAGTTGGTCGATACTGGGCAATGAGAAATCATCCTTGATGATTGCCTTGTTTAAATTTTGAAAGTCTATACATATGCGTATACCTCTAGTTTCCTTTAGGACAACTACGATGTTTGATACCCAATCTGCGTAATTGACTGCCTAGATGAACTCAGCTTGGTAGAGTTTGGTGATTTCATTATGAATGGCTAATGAAATTTTTGGCTTGATTGTATGAGCTTTCTATTTGACTAACTTGACATGTGTATCTAATATAATGTTGTGTTGTATTATGCGTGGGTCTAAACCTGACATATCTTCATAAGACCATGCAAATACCTTGACATTGTCATTGAGGATTCTAGAGATATTTTGCTAAACTTGTGGCTCTAGTAAAGAGCTAAGATTGAAATTTTTCACCTCACCTTTACATGTTCTTATAGGGATTTCTATAAGTGAATCTTCGGTTACATCTCCAACTTCTAAATCTAAGGCTTGGACTAGATGTTCTGGCTAGTCTAGTGATGTTTATAAGGATGCTACGGTTGTGTCACAAAGAGGCGATTCAATGTCCAAAAGCTCTATGTTCATGCATCTCATGAGTCTACCATGGGATCCATTCACGATTAAAGGAAAATGGAGATCATTGTGTGTGGTCATTTTCCCAAGCAATCCTGCAAGATAGCCAAAATAAAAATAAAAGACGTCAAGTGGTACCTGCCTAACAAAGCAACATGAAGCGAAATGCATACAAAGTAATTATGCAGTATCTCAAAATTGCTAGTTTAAGGTCTTAGCAGACCATAATTATGTTCACTAGATAAGAAAAATGTATATAAAACATCTTAAAATGTAAAAAAATAAATTTAAGGGGTCTATAAGCTATGTTGTACGGGACACGGGATGTTCTGTGTTATGCATGTGATACTGAGTGTCCTACTTTACGCGTGGGACAGGGGACAGCTGGAAAAGTAACATGTTATGTAACCTTGAAGGGTATAAATAGGGGTTTACCCATGGTAAACCTATCATTTTCACCATTAGAGCTAACAGTCCAGAGTGTAGCATAGTCTTGAGAAGAGAGCGTAGCACTTACAGAGTGTAACTATCGATAGGATAGAGCTTGACAACAAGACAATGGTGTGCAAAAGTGAGCATAGATACTAGGGCCTTGCAAATGTTGATGAAGGGGAGTGCACCCTACGACGTCTTCCTAGAGCACACATTGAAGAGCATCAGGAGGTGCCATCTACCCGATAGCCCATTATGCTGGTTTAGCCATTTCATCATTTTTTTGGGGTTTTAAGGCGAGCTACTTTGAGTGAGTATTGCTATTATCATATCCTTTGTTGTGGCTAATGTGCCCTAGTTGCCATGCCACTGCGGCTATAGCGCAATGGCTACGACCACCACCATGGACGTTACTCTATGGCTGCAGCGACTAGGGTGTAGTGGCTAGACCATTTTCCCCCTTTTAATTTTATTTTATTATTATTATTTTTGTTTGATATGCCATGGTAATGGCAAGAGTTCATCACAATCTTCTGTGTGCTGGGTGGGATGAGGTAAAACAAGGATTCTATTGCGTCCCGTGTAGCGGTATTGAATGGGGGTTTTTTAGGTCTCCTACACGGTGGGATAGGGAGAGGGTTTTTTAGGTGTCCTAGGTTAGCCCACAGGCTATGTCATCCCTAATAGAGTAACTGGCAAGCTAGGAATGTTTACCTATTTGTGTCACTACATTCTCTGGGAGCATGATGCTTGCTATGCTACATAGGACGTAGCCACTATGCTACACAAGATGTAGTCGTTACATTACACGGGATGTAGCCGCTATGCTACATGGGGTACTGTTACTACACTACATGGAATACAGTTGCTACACTACATAGGACACCATAGGGGTGTGATGAACACTTAGAAAAATTTCAGTTTGATTGTTTGTCCTACGGTTGTCATGCTCCATACTTAGAGAAACTTTTTCATAGAAAATTGCTACGCTTTATAGGAATGTAACTGACACTTAGAGAAATTTTACATAGGAAATTGTTACATTCTACAAGAGCGTAACTAACACTTACAAAAAATTTTCAAACACACATTTTTTTTTGAAAAATTACCCCTATTATGCACTAACATTTTCATTGTAAAATGCAAGGTTATGTTGAAGCCAATCCTGATCATAGTTGAGATGGTAGGGATTCTGTATTGTATAAGTGCCCCTATGCCCAATGTCCCTGCACCACATGCACGGGTAGGGAACTAGGTGGTTTGGTTCTGAGAGGGTGCATAGAAATTCTTAGAATTCTTACTTTGTCACTTCAGCATAATAATATGGTAGCATTTGTCTACTATAACAGCAGAAGTCTTGATTGAAACATTATTTCCTAGAGCAAACCGAGGCATCTTAAAATTCATGATAGATGGATCTACTAAGGGGGAAGGGGTAGGGGGATCAAGTCAACACCCAAAAGGCTTAAGGTCCTTGTCTTGGATTTGGGCAGTGCCAATGTTCAAATGCTCTCACAAATATAACACTTTGTTCATTGCTCGTCATATGGGCACAGTTTTCCAAAACCCACTTGGAACCGTCTACAGTGTTAGTGAGTAAGTTCTATTAAGATGAATAGATGTTTTGTATTGATCATTTGGTATGATTTGGAATGCTTATTATGTTTCATTGGTTACCAGATTTTTGATCGATAAGGATGGTCTTCATGATAGAGAGGGAGCATTAGCCTTGGTTCAAACGATCCTACAAGAGTTCTCTTCTACTAAGAACATGTGCACTGGTGTTATAGAGTAGCCTGGGACAAATTTAAAAACTTATTTGACCAAGTACTCTAAATTGTACATGAAGTGTAAGGAGCTTGGGTGGTTGGATGGTGAATGGACATCCTGTCAGATACCCACTGTAGAAAAGGTACTAGTGCAAGTACCACCATTCCCCACACCGTTCGTACTAGGTGAGTTATATTATGTGTTTTTTTCATGTATTCCTGATTTTTTCATGGCTAATTCTATTCTTGGCTACTACAGCAGCAACTAAATCCAAGGAGGTTACGGTGATTTCCTTAGGATGTAGTGAAGCTAACCTTCTTTTTAAATATGGTGAGGTCGATGAGTCTCAACATTAGTTATGCAATGGCACCATAGCAACAATTGTCTAGCATGTTTAGGAGGCTAGGCTTATGGATCTCTTTTTGGCTATGAACCTAAGCATCCTAGTAGTGGAAATGATTGCCCTTGTCAATTCCTTCATGGAAAGTGTTGACCACTTCCACACGTGAGTTCACAACATGCGAGTCATCTTTGAGATCACTAATGACCTCTTTTTACATCTCTTCGGTGTCCCATTTGATGGTTTACTGATAGGTGAAAATACTAGTAAGGATCTAAACCGTTGAGGAGACATTGAAGAATGGCTAGGAATTGACAAGGATCACAAAGGCATTTATATGAAAAAGGTAAAATTGGAGGTAGCCCAACATATCTACCCTATCTTCTAGGCTTGTGCTTTTCCTAAGCTACTTTTCCAAAGGAAACTTCTTGGAGTAGAGCAAGCTTGGATTATGAGGGATGTAATGGATGAGGGGATGTGATATAACTAGGCTAGGTATCTTACAGAAGCCTTACGGGCCAAGATGATTAGCCTACGTGGCAAAATTGATACACATTTTCATGTGCAATTTGCATTTTTTGTAGTATGTTTTTGTAGGTTTGCAAAATTTTTGGTGGTATAGGAGAATGGGATATGGATGGTACAAGATCATACCCAAATATCTAAGCCATGGATTTGCCACATATTTCCCACCACTTAGTCTCAAGACCCTCCAAAGATGATTGGAGAGTCTTTTTCCATGACCACCAAGGATCGGACAAGACCGTTCTTTCACGTGCATGATAGCCTTGAAGAGGCTTGCCCCACCAACACAGGCAATGTAGTTAGGGGGGAATGTCTTATTGTAGAAATTGTAAAGTCAAAGTTGCATATTAAAAAGCCTCATCTTGCAAAGGAACCCTCACATGTAATTGAAGGAAGGGGCAAAAGGCTATGCATCAGAGTCTACGATGTGCAGTCTGAGGTTGTTGGTGAGTATGCTTTAGCTAGCCTACTTTTTGCTTTTTCCCCTTTCTTTATTTTTCATGCATATATGTTGGACTAGCACTCTAACCTTGGCTTGTGCATGGTAGACGAGGAAGAGGCTTTTGTTGCTGAAGAAGAGGCCCCTACTACAAAAGAGGAGGCCCTTGCTACAAAAGAGCCTTTTGTAGAGAGTGTCCCACAACCAAAGGGACGTATGATAGTTGAGGATGACATCACACTATTAAGGAAGCTTGAAGAATAAGGGTTGCATTTTGAGGATAGTGAGTTTGCTAGTTTGTTTGATAGTGCGTAGATGGGTGATCCCCCCGCTCTCAGCCCTAAGGGTTTGCTAGGTAGGAGCTTTACATTGCCATTTATATTATCCTCTCACTTTTCCTCTTTTCTCTCATCCTCTTCTGTTTGTTTGTTTTCTTGTTGTCTTCCTTTCCTTTTTCTTTTCTTGCTAATGCACTTTATTATGTAGTGGGTGCTACTTCTACTAAGCACCCTGAGTCTTCATCCACTTTTCACCTACAACCATGGGTGGAAACCCCAGATAAGTTCACTTTTATGCAAGGGGTAGTGGATGATATGATCAAACAATTAAAGAAAATTAACCCTAAGATAGGTGTATTTTGGCTATCACATTTTCTTTTTATGTTATTTCATTTTTTTGTCACTGTCTTATGACTAACCTTTTCTTGTTTTTGGTATAACAACTTTGTGACTTAAATGGGACCTGAAACAGGTAGCTGAAGTTGAAGATGTGTCTAAACTCCCTCAAGAGGTAAGAGAGGTACCTCATCATGTATATGATGACACAAGAAAATGTGCATTACACTTAGCATGATCATTGTGGGAGTGTAGGTGCATCAATGAAGATCTCTAGAAATGAGTTCAGAAACTTGAAAAAGAAAAGGTGAGTTAGGCAACTAAGTAGAAGAACTACGATCATGGAATGAATTCCTAATGGCCCATGATAATTTAGATGATAGTTGGCATATGAGCATAATTGATTACGCCAAATATTGGTTAGCTGTAAGGGACAAATGTGAGGCCACACATGAAGTAATTGAACAATGTCTGCAAATGTATCTCTTGGCCCAAAAGAATCAAGATTGAAAAGATTATAGTGGCAAAGTATACAAATGGTGGAAAGCATAAAAGAATCATAAACATATGTATAAAATGGAATGTACTGCTTACCACCAAAAGTACAGAGATGCATCTATAGAATGGCGGGGTCATGAGCTATTCCTTAATGCGATTGATGCTACCCAAGCCTATAATATATTTGGGAAATACTTAGTGGTCAGTGAATCTCTTGAAAGGGAAATGACTATGCCTTTTGGAGAGACCACATCTGGTACATTTTCCCTAGGTCCACCTACATGGATGGCCATGGAAAAAGGAAAAATCTTAGCAGGTGTTGATTTAGGAAAGGAACACTAAGCAAATTTGACTAAGGAAGAAATCCTCTGGCACTTGGTGTTTGGCCTTGACAGAATACCACTAGACATGGATTCAGGCCCATCTTAGGTTAGCCAAGTCTTTCTTTATTGTAATTTAGTTCATGATAGCCTTATGCATTACCTTGCTCATTCATTAGTTTATTGTTTTGTTCTTGATTTATGCAGGATCTAGTCGAGGATGTAGGACCTATTTGGGTGGTAGATAAAGACCCATGAGGGAACCCATAGCCTGTTCATTGATATTTTAAAATTTTGAAATGTAACCCCCATTGTTGGGTAATGTTGTAATTCTAAATGTGAACATAATGTTGGACTATGTATTTCATTTATAGTTGAATTTATAGCTTAATAACAAAGTATGATATTTGTTTTATTTCTTTTTCTTAACTATTTTTTTTGGATATTGTAGTTAGGCTTCTTATGGGTCTTTTGCGATAGTTTAAGATCATTTTGGGTCGTAGTATAGTTTATGGCCATTTCGGGCCATGGCTAGTTTAAGGTCATTTCAAGCCATCAATAATTTAAGGCCACTTTAGGCCATTGCTAGTTTAAGGCCATCTCAGGCGATTGGTAATTAACACAGAAAGTGGGCTGCCAGTTTTAGGCCTTGGCAAGTTGTGCGATAGTTTAAGGCCATTCTAGGCTATGGCGATATACCTAACATGAAAAGTAAACACAATGCAAAGTTGAAACTGTACAAACAAAAGTGTTAAAGACAAAAGAACCAAGGGAGTAAAGTAGGGCTATGCCCTAATCACGTAACTATTTCCTAACTTGATGTGGGTTAGGTAGGGCCTATGGCCTGGAGGACTTAGGCTAGTACTCCTCTAAGCTATCATCTACCGTTGAAAAAGGCAACTCTGCCCATATAGTTTCTTTGTGTAGGTTGTTAGTTTTGTCTGGATTATTTGTGAAACAACATCAGGTTTTGAGGTGCCATGGCGATATAACTAAAATGAAAAGTAAACACAATGCAAAGTTGAAAATGTACAAACAAAAGTGTTAAAGACAAAAGAACCAAGGGAGTAAAGTAGCGCTATGCCTTAATTGCGTAACTATTTCCTAACTTGATGTGGATTAAGTAGGGCATATGGCCTGGAAGACTTAGGTTGGTACTCCTCTAGGCTATCATCTACCATTGAAAAAGGCAACTCTGCCCATATAGTTTCTTCATGAAGGTCGTTAGTTTTGTCTAGCGTATTTGCGAAACAACATTAGGTTTCAACGTGGACAGGTGACACATCTTCGAAGACTTCCATTTTTTACCCTTGCTCTGTGTTTATATTGTTGATAGCCTAAGGGACTATGTCATCACCAAGGATTATCACCTCTTGACCCACATAGGGTAGGTGGATCTCTTGGTGTATCAGTGAAGAGACAACCCTTAGTTGGGCTAACTAAGATCTTCCCAAGATTAAATTGAACCCAGGCATTTCTTCTATCATGATGAATTCTACACTAGTGAGGAACTGATCCCCTACCACAAAGTTGATAGTGATGGTTCCCTTAACCATAATACATGCCCCATTGAATCATTTCAAACAAGATGTTGTCGTGGGCTTAATTTGATCCACCGGGGCCAACTTGTCAACAACAAGGAACAAAATTATGTTGGTTGCTACCCCATCATCAACATGGACCCTACAAATTCTATATTGGCCTACACGAATTGTTATAAACATAGGGGTAGTAGTTACTTGCCCATTTTCAAGATCTACCTTCATAGCTTCATCATGGAAAGTTAAGAGGGTTGATCATGATCCTTCAGCTATGGGTGGAAGAATAATGGCATGAATGGCTCCTTCCTCTACTGGTATCTCTTCCTTAATAGGAATAGACACCAACAAGCAGATCAAAGCCTTTCAATGTGCAACAAAATTCATTATTAAATCATATAAGCTTAAAGTTGTATTTTTTTTGTTTTAAAGCTTGCCTAATCTATGAAAGTGCATCCAGGAAATCCTATCCATTTTCTGGTTGTTTTGTAGTTTTTACTTCCTTCATATGCCCTAAGAGACAAATTCCTTAAAGAGGAAAGGACTTGGCTTTTGGTTGGGTGGTAGGCATCTAGGCTTCAGTAGTTGCTTATTGTGAATGCATTTCTATTTTAGCTTTAGATGGCAGTGCCATGGGAATCACTGATAAAGGGATGGGCTTAGGGGGGCCTAGCGCAGTGCATTCTCTAGTCATCTTATCAACTAGACGCTTGTCACATTTCCTTAGGCAAGAAGGTTGTGTCACAGTTCCAACTACCAGACTCTGGGTAGTTAGTGAGTTCATATGATTTAGAACCCTTATAACAAAAGGTTCCTAGGTTGTTATAGCAGCGCGTTGGGGGTGTTAACTACGAAAGGTGTAATGGGTCCCTGTGGTGATATCTTAATGACAAAAGGGGGTTGTAGCCTAGGTGACATTGAGGCTTTAGCACCCTAGGAAGGTACATGAACCACAAATGGTTCATGTGTTGATTTTGCATTATCATCCACACTAATAGCTTTAATATTATAGCCTACACTATTGGTGTTCAGTGGATCTTTATAGACATTCATTGACTGGTTCTTTGGTTGGATAGGACTAGTTTTGTCAAGAACCAGCTTACCCTGATTGATCATACATTGAATGTCATCTTTCAATGCCAAGTAGTAGTTCATGTCATGACCACAGAACTGGTGGTAGCTACAGAATCATTCCAGCCTAAAATTTTTAGGCATAAGAGGCTCATTAGGCATAGCTATAGAGGGGTCTCAAAGGATCTCACAATACCTCTCATGACACTTACGGGTCTCTTCTGACATTTTTTTATATTGAACATGCCCAACACTCAATAGTTTTTCCAACAACTTTGACGGCTTAATTGGCAATAGGGTGTATTTTGAGCGATTCTTGCATTCAAAATTTGGCCTTGGCCAAGCTTGTGCCACGGCTGTTAATGCTATAGGTTGGCTAGTTCTTGTGTTACTAGGGCTTGGCATTTTAGTAGTAATAGTCATGGCTTTAGGCATTTTGGCAGCCTACTTGTTGTTATTGGGCTTGGTTTCATTAACTATAACGTGCATAATGGTTGTTGGGGCCTTTCCCTTTTTCTTCTCTTTCTTTGCATGCACATTTTTATAAGCTACATAAGCTAGGCCTTTACTTGGCTCTGTTGCATCCTCTATATTCTTTGTCTATGAAAAATCCTAGCTAAGAGAGTGTGACGCTAAATAATACAGCTTAGAATTAATATAATCATTCACAGTACCCTTGAAAATGGTAAGTAAATGGGCTTCAACAGATGACTCATGAATTTCATTTAAGGCAGTGCTCCAGCGTTGTATGAATTTATGGATAGGTTGTAACAGTTCTTATTTGACATTCATGAGTTGGTCTAAGATGAATGCTAGCTGCAGCTATACTTGAAGCATGTTACAAACTAACTCAATAATTCTTCTAATGTTGAAATAGATGTGTGAGGAAGCACATAGTACTAGTCTAAAGCTTTGTCAATCAATGACATGGAAAAAACATGAATGATTGCATGTAGCCATGGTTGTAGTAATAAGAACTCAGATCAAAAAGTAACTAGATGGGTGTTTGGATCACCCTCTCCATTTTATTTTGTAAACTAGGGAAGTTCTACCCTAGGAGGCAATGTAAGCAAAGGAAAAACTAGGCTAACAGGGTCATCATGATAAAAGTCCATTACCTAGACTATTCCAGAGTTGGCGACTTTAAGTTTCTTGACTTCATCGATGAGGGTCTGAATGAGCTGAAAAGCTTGGTCCAGAATTGAGGGTGTTATGGAAGGTTGCATGAGTTAGACTGCTGATGGCACTATTGGAGCAGCCATCATTGGTGGTATTGTTGGTGAAGCCACCAGTCCCATTAGGGATGCTATTAGATCAATTCCCATTGGTGGCATTGCTTGAATGGCCCACAACCCTAT
This sequence comes from Gnetum montanum, assembly GCA_015680685.1. Classification (NCBI taxonomy): domain Eukaryota; kingdom Viridiplantae; phylum Streptophyta; class Gnetopsida; order Gnetales; family Gnetaceae; genus Gnetum; species Gnetum montanum. The sequence goes on from MNCI01037953.1 coordinate 560,073, forward strand.
GGGTGGTTCCATCAGAGCAACCATCATTAGTGGTGCTATGGGAAGGGTTACCTACCCCATTTTTGGAGCAACCCACAACCCCGTGGTTGGTTGCACCATGTGTGAAGCTTGATACGTTTGGGGCTACATATACTGTGATGTCTGTGATAGTTGGATAGTAGGAAAGGATGTCGCTATCCACCACATAGTTGAGGTTGGAACTACTAATGACAATGGAACTAGTAGAGAAAAGGTAATGAAAATAGGGCTTATATGTGGTTGTGACGTAGGCATGGTATGTACATACAGAAACATAGGCACCACAGACATTGATTGTGAAAGTTGAATGGGCTACAAAGGAGTCATAAAGGGAAAGAAGGCTGAAGGCCCTGCATGTTGTTGTGTGGACAACATTTGATGGCTACCTACCACCTGGGAAGGTTTGGGCTATGAAAGCATTGTGGCCATCACAAAATAGGTGAAGGATTGTAACTAGTGTGAAAAGAAAATAGAAGTGGACTAGGAAGATGTGGTGTAGATCAAGCCACCACCTTCGAAATGGGATTTGAATTCCTCTTGCCCATTGTGGAGGGGCTCATCATAATGAGACACCGTGTCTCATTCTTTTGACCTACTCAGGAGCATAAGTTGGTTCAAAAGCCATTGAAATGTTTCAGTAAGTGGTATAATGACATTAGAAGTGGGAAGTGACTCCCTTCCATTCTGATGGATGATTTCAAAATTATGCTTCTCTTCGAATTCGCAGTGGTCCACTGGTAGGCTCACCTAAATATTTGTACATAGGAAGTTGTATTGCTCCTCATCACAAGCTATGTGTTTTGGCAATTGATGTTATAGTCGTAGAGACTGCCATGGTAGTCGCACTAGGCTAAGCAGTTACTCAAGATCTTCCACATGTTGCAAGGGATGGGTTATCTCCAAGCTCAAGGTGGCAGCTGAGTGCTAGGTGGGTTCATTTTTACTATGTTAACAAGGATGTGAGAAGCAAAGAGACTTTTGAGAAATGATGAAATACAATAAATTTTAAACTAGAATGCTTAAATAGATAAACTGCACAGAGAACTTGCTAAAATGGAAAAGTTTGTAAATGCTGAAAAAATAGTGGTTTATGCTACTACGCTAGGCAGGACTGTCATGCTAATAGGGTTGTTATGCTACACGTGTTACACTATACAGAACATAGGAACTTGAATGCAGTACATAGTTTTGGATTTTTTGTCCTATAGGGTTCTAATGGAATCATCAACGGGGACCAATCTGCACCTACCGAAATGTAGACCACTCCTACGCTGGCCTAGGAGCTAGCTACTACCATAGTAGGTTCATAGAGGCATTATGTCTATGTTAGCTTGTTGCTAGTAATGGCGGTGTAGAAAGCATGTAGGACTACCTATGGCACATAGAATGGAGGTTCAGGTCCTCCTAGCACCAAAAAACTATAGCACCTAAAAAATTTGGTGGCTAAAACATCAAGAGGTCATCAGATGTATAGCTTAGCCCCGAGTCCATGGGAGGGCCATGCTAGAGAGAATGGAAATGGGGCACCCTGAATGGTCTGGTTGATAGGGACTTACATGGTGTCTATTAACCATTTGTCAATGGTGATTTTAAAGCATCATGCATGGGAGTCGAAGCAAGTAGGAGTGCAACATGTATAACAATGAGAAGCATCTTTTGTAGTTGATAGTAGAAATGAACAAGTACGTCAACAATTTGCAATATATGCTATAGGAAAATGAAATGGGAGTTTAGGTGAGAAAATAGACCACCCCAAATTTGGGGAGCATGAATTTTGATTAAATGATGTGTACAACTAGTGTGCAGTGTTAGATGGGCATAGTGGGATAGCAAGGCAGTATGGTCACAGTCCTTGGCATGTTGTGGATGCGATGCTAACAAAAAGGAGTTGAAGCTTGCTAGGTTGCTAGCTACTATGTTGTGCGAGTGCAAAGTGTAGGTGTCACACTCATGTGTGGGAGTGAAGCAGATATTGAGAATGCTCTTAATACTGAGAATTGCTGCTCATCAGCCTTTTGTTTACCAATTGCTTGCTGATCTTAATCCTCTTCTGAGTCAGGCATAGGGACAAGTTTGGGGATCAACAGGGGTACAAAAACAAAGCAAACTACTGATCTTAGTTACTAGAGAGATTTCATGGTCAAAATAAAGGTCGATGCTAAATTTTAGAAGCATTTGGAAGCTATTTCCAAGTGTTACACCATCTACGCTACTTAGCATAATTAAGCGTAGCATGAATACTTAGAAAAATTTCAAAATTTTGGCCCACTATGTTGTCTACACTACATAGCATAGTAGGTTGTAGCATCCTTTTTTCAAATAATTTTTCCAAAATTGAAAATGCCACTTTGGGATGTGGGAGGATAGGCAACTTCAGCAACAACAACTGCATATTCCATGTCAGAGTAGCCTAATACCTCCTTGTTTCATACCTGAAACATTTTTAATCCTAAAACCTTTGCTATGTTGTCTATGCTGTGCAGCATAGTAGGGCATAGCACAATATTTTGGATGAATTTTTGTAGACTTTGCAATGTTTTCCATGACATGTTGATCATACTTTGAGGATGAAGCAGGATAGGTAGCCTCAGAAGTTAAAAATAATTTCCAAACACATCTTTCATGTTCAGTCCAACACTTAGGAAAATTTTAGTCATGCATGGCTTGCTACACTATCTACACTATGTAGCATAGCAGACCATAATAGGTCCAAAGATAAAAAATTTGCTGAACTATTTTGTCCATCCTGAACACTTTTGACAACTCTTAGCCTAGAACCTGTGTGGACTGGCAACCGGGACATGTGTCAAGTTGGGCAAGCTAGAGAGCATAGCAAGCGTGATGGCTTGGAAGATAGAAAATTTTCTGAACTATTTATCCATTCTTAGTGCCCTTTTTGTGCAAACTAGTCTTGGAAATGGATGCTACGCTGACTATGCCAAGGAGCATAGTAGACAGAATTTAAAAAAACTTTGTAGATGTTTGGACTTCTAGGGTGCCATGCTATCTATGTGGCATAGTGTGATACCACACTTGGTGAAATTTTTCCCAAGTTTCATTTCTTGGATGAATCTAATGCTAAGTCACGAGATCCCGAAATTAGTGGTGTTTCAGTATGTAAGTGCTTGCTCACATTGAGAACTATCAAGAGAGGTATAAGTAGTAGCATCACATTGACTTGACCATGTGCAAGATCAAGGAGGGGAACTTAGTCCTCAAGGCCATCCGTGAGCATGTAGACAAATTCTCAGCCAATTGGAAAGGGTCCTTCCTTGTTACTAGAGCTTACAGTAATGGAGCATTCAAAATAACTAACATGGATATTAATGAGCTAGCCAATCTAGTCAATCATTCCTATCTAAAGCCATACCACATGTAGTTGATAATCATCGATAAGCAAGCATGCTTTCAATGGTCCGCTATGACCTTAAACTGGCAACATAGCCTACAAGGGCCTTAAACTTGTATCATGGTCCACCATGGCCATAAACTAACAACTTTGATAACCTAGATAGCCTGATTCTCATATGGCTTGTATGCATAGCCTAATTCTCATATGACCAATATGCATTGTAGCATTATAATATGTAGTAGTGTTTTGTATTTTTTGTTGGTGCCTCTCAGGTCAATCCTCTAGGAATTAGCAAAGAGGGATCATTACTTTTTATAGCTAATCTTCATCATATAGCTTTCATCCCATGAAACCTAAGACTAAACTTCATTGTAAATGTGAATGTAACCCAAACTGGGTAATTTTAGATACTTTATACTTTTGGGGCTAAAAAATGCCTCATAAGTGATCCAAGCCTCATTCCTTAAGTGAAAAAGGTCATCTAGTGTCTATATTTGGACTTGATGAGTGGTCAAAAATGCCTTTTGGAATGTTAAAAAAGGTAATTTAATGGGTTTTATGGGGGGTATATAATTTTCTATGTTGAAAATAAATGAACGGGGTAAACCTCATCTACCCCTAGCATGGAAGGGTGGCTGTTTTGGAAATTTTCCCTCTTTAGCATGGAGATCACATGCACAACCTAGAAACCTTCCCCCTTAGCATGGAAATTTTTCTCAAGTGTGAACTCTTCATCCCCAGTGTTGAAAATTGCATTCCCTAGTGTGGAAGCCACAATAGCTAGATTTTGACACTTCATGTACTTCATCATTGCCTAGCCACTTCAACAAGCATGGTGGAGAGCTTAGTATGGAAGATTCATCTCTAGTGTGGAAGGTATTCCTTGGTTACTATTATAGTAAATTAAGTGGCCATGGTGGGAAGCACTTACCATGTATAGTAACCCCTCAAATTTTGGCATCCATCTCACTTGAAATTGACAGCCAAATTACAACCAATTTACAACCATTTTGTAGCCATTTTATAGTCTATAGCCCCATTCATGGCCCAAAGAACATATGAAAGCCAATATCAAATATCATTTATAGGTTCCACAATTTTTTATAGGGTTCATCAATTTTTTATCATGGTTGGACTTTTGACACTTGAATACATTAAGCATACAAGTAATTTTCCAAGCACTAATTCCACAATTGGGGCATTCTCAGGCACTCAAGAGCTCTTGCAAGTTCCCATACTTGCATTCTCTTGAACCTCAACATGAAAGCACTATAGCCTTGGGACTTGTGATTTTCATGTCAAAGCTACATTTCTGGGGCTCCCAATCCCTAGCGTGGAGCAATTTAGTAGCCAAAGTTCTCACTTTTCTCATCCCTAAGCAATGATCTAGCTTGTAGATTTGAGGTTGTAGTGGAGGAAGTTTGATATCATCAGGAGTGGCTTAGCATTTGAATCATAGAGTAGATCACATTGGCTTCAATGGGCTTTGAACTCATGCATAAGTGAACCCTCATTTTTCTCATCCACATACAAATTTCTCTAACTTACACTTTATTCTTTCTCAAGAAAGTTTTAAGTTTTGTATTTTGTGTATAAAATATATTTTTTTATTACCTATGCATTATTTTAGATCTACTATCAGTTTTGTATTTCATTTCTTTTTATGACAATGTTTTGCATTCCATAAATCCCTAGTTGATCTACTAGACTAGATAGGATACCTTGAATCCCATTTTTTCTATAGAGGCCCTAGGGATTCATGGGTTAAGGAATTGCTACACTAATGATCTTCAGTTTTTCTAGCAATCGAGGTTTTTAGTTGCAACAATTCTTCTTTGTGCTAGAAGGAAGGCCTTTGCCTAAATTCTATGACTAGATTTGTTCTTTTCATTGCCATTTTCAAGATTTTCCTTGATTTTTGTAGTTAAAACCTTCAAATCTACTTCACAATAAATGCTATAATTCATCCTCCTCTACTCCCAAAACCCAACGTGGGAGTGGCTGGTTTTTGGGCTTTGAAATTTTTACAATAGTTGTTATGAATTTCTAAAGCTAGCATTTATTTTTTTGGTGCATTTCCATATTTCCCTTGGCTACCAAAATTTTCCTATAGTAGAAACTGTACCGCCCGAAATCGTCGGTCCCCGGCTGGAAAGAAAAAATAGAGACCGCGGGATCGCGGGACAAGCACAGAAGACCCTACCTTCGCCTGAGGGCGAGCTGGAATGCACGAAGGTAGGGCACCTTGGGTGGTCCGCACGTGGATCAGACAAGGATTTTCCCGAGTGCCACCGAAGTGTTATACGCTGGGTTAAACGTGAACTGTGTAACGGGCGTAAAACGGGCGAACAGTGAAAACAGGGTGTAAACAAAGTGTGGACAGCGTAACAGCGTAAACGAGGCATATACAGCGTAAACAGTGTGAACAGGGTGTAGACAGTGTAAAGCGTAAATAGGGCGTGTACAGTGTAAACAGTGTAAACAGTGTAAACAGGGCGTAGACAACGTAAACAAGGTTTAAACGGGGCGTAAAGCGTAAACAGCGCAAGCAGAGCATATACAGCGTAAAGCGTAAAAGGGCTTAGATAGCGTAAAGTGTAAGTGCAGCGTAAACAAGTTTAAATAGCGTAGACAAATGTAAACAGCGTAAACAATGTGAGCATAAATAGGATGTAAACTGTAACAATGACGCTGTAAGAAAACAGTTTTCGAGGTACCAGTCTTAACGCAGTTGTGCGTGTACACAAGGCGGATGTAAAGCCCCAGTGGGTGCAGGGAGGCGGCTGGTTTGCACGGTAGGCGGAGCATAGAGACTGTGCTCAGCGTACAGGACTTCCAGCCTGTGAGGGTTTCAAGCTCTGGTTTTACAACGTAATTGCTCTGGGTCTGCTCTGGCAAATTTTTGCCGACCCTTAAAAATGCGGAAAACTGGACCTTTTATAGGGGAAGGGTTACCGGGAAAATTGGGTTGGGAGACACGTGGCGTGTCGACCAGGTGCGTACAATTTAGAAACATGGTATACGCTGGGCGTATACGCTACATCAGGCTGGCGTCTACGCTGGGCATATACGCCGAACTTGCTGGGCATGTGAACTTGGGTGGACGCTGGGCATATACGCTGAATGATGCTGGCGTATATGCTGGGGCGTATACGCTGATGGATGCTGGCCATCGACTTGCTTCAATTCTTGCTCCTGTTGCACCTGATGAGCGTACATGTGAGGCGTGTATGTTGGGCGTCTAGCGTATACGCTAGGCGTAAACGCTGGGGGTCTATGCTGGGCGTAGACGCTGGCACAACACTTGGTAAAAATCGAGTGTTTCAGTCCTCAAAATTACCATGTGTGACTCCAAATGTAGCCAATGCCATCTGAGGGTCACAGGGATCTGCTTCTTGTTGGACAAGTGCCAAACTCGAAATTTTTTGTGGTGTTTCATTGGCCCCTCTTTGTTGACGCTTGGAGGAATCGACCCGAGAAGCGTCGATAAAGAAGTGCAAAACACCACAAGCAACTTGATAAAAGCTTTGTCCTTTGCCACTTGACTAGACGTCATCGTACCGTGTTTAGTAGCGTATGGGATTGAAAAAGGCGAGATTGGTAGCTAGTATGAGAGAAGGGATTGTGGGGATTAGTGATTGTCCGAGGGATCATGCTGGGGAAATGGGATGCTCAGGTGTGCGGCATGCCGGTCCTCGTTGATGGCCATTTTTTTGGCAGATTCAGAATTCAGGCATGCGATGCGCGTCCTTTGGCGGAACATTGCTCTTGGTCAGTGTTCAAGAGAGCTTGTTGTCAAGGTCAAAGCCACGGGGTGATGTTTTGCATTCTTTGGAGGAACAGTACCCTTCTTTGGGGAAACTGTAAGCGACGTGCCAAAGCCATGCAACAGGATGTTTCTTGATTGCTTTTGACATGAGTACGTATTTTCAAGACCAATGCCTTCCCACCTGGGGCTTGTATGGGAAGTGCCAAGGGTCCCGTTTTTTTTTTTTGAACTTGCTCTTGTACTCATGTACGCATATTGTGTTTTGTGTGTTGCGACTGCTGTAATGTTTTGCAGTGTGCAATAGTTTGATGAGTAGATAGTGTATTTTCGGGGAATGGGAATATACGGGTCAACGATTTCATTTAGTCTTGCCAGGTGGATTAATGGACGCTGCCTCATCTCGTTGCCTATGATGAAATGCACTCTCGTACGAGAACTTCTAAACGTCATCCTACAAACATAACTCCAAGGAGACAAGAAAACCATGAGTGAATAAATGAGCTTAGATTTAAGCAGTTGCAGGTGAACAAAAATATTGGGGCGATTCAGAGCACTGAGTGCGAATGTCGACGATGCTGATGAGATTGTGTGCTGATGAGGGATGCAATGATTCTGATGAATGAATATGGCTGTGGAGTGAAGGGTCAGAGATGAACGTGCCAGTTTACAGTCTTGATGGACTATCATGGGTTAGTTTTGTGTCATAACCCGTTAGACATTACCCGTTTAACGTCATGGTGGACGGTACATTGCCAGTTTCGAGTCTTAGCGGACCATGCAGAGGCAAGCTAGTTTATAGTCTTAGCGGACTCTGAAGGTTGTGACGGTGACATTTTACTGTCATGCCAGAAGGATGCTAGTTTATCGTCATT
>MNCI01037953.1:593998-677937 GCA_015680685.1 Gnetum montanum
TTTTTTTTTTCTTCTTTCATTTTTACACTTATCCATTTTCCTACTATTGGCATATTTAGTCATTTTTTCTTCTTTTTTTTTGTTTTTTTTTTCATTTTCAAAGTTAGCCATTTTCTACAAATAGCAACTTTCACAACCCAATTTGTGAATATGAATCCAGATCAACCTTCTACATCAATGCCTAACACGTTTGATNAGTGTGGATGGCAAGTTAAACGCCTAGCCCCGGAAAGATATGACACGATGATGTGACAATGAAATGGGATAAACGTGAGAAGAAACTTGGAAGCCAACAATCGGATGTGTTGAGCGCCCAAGGATTACAAATTCTGTCTTCCTTCAAAATTTCCAATCTCTCCAATCTTTGCCTCTTCCAATCTTCTTCTTCTTCTTCTTGTCCTTCTCTCTTCTAGTTTGTGTGAATTGATAGGGTATTTATACGGTTGGGCTAGGGTTTGGCTAGGGTTTTCTTTGACCAAGTGTTGGCACATTTGGCCATTCCATGGAGCAGGATTTATAAGGTTATGGTGATTTTTTTTTTGAAAAATGTAAAAGAGATTCTTGGAATTATGTTTCTTCCCCAAGCTTTTGCTAATTGGTTCACATCCCCAAAGATATGGTTGGTTGAGTGTCCAAAAAGGGTTTTGTTCAACGTGCATCAACCAATACACGAAAGGTCAGAGTCTACTGTTTCGCATCTAAAAAACAAAATTGAAAAATATACCATCAACTTTAGGAATAGGGGAAAAATTGAAAATTAAACCTAGGTAAGGAGATCACGCTGCGCAGTCGCTGCCACTGAGAATTGTGAGACCGATCCATAGAGATGGATGCACAGAAAAATGGTGACGGTAGCAACAACGCAAGAGCAGGAGAGCACATCCACGGAGACCGAGGATGATCATTGGGAGCAGCCGCGGCACATTCGGGCCATTTACGGTCACCTGCAAAATCGTGGCTCTAATTCGCTGAAAATCGTGGCCCTAATTCATAGATTCTGTTTGGGCGTTCTGGGGAATCCGTGGGTCAGTGGGTGCGCGGAGGCCGCGAAAATACTGCAAAAGCTCGCAAAAACCTATCTTCCTATGCGGCAAAGGCCGTGGCACAGCAGGAAGCTTCAACAACAACATCAATGGCGGAATCTACAGACGGGCTGCTCTGTTGGAGCCGTTTCGAGCGAAGAAGAAATTTGTTTTGCTGCAGCTGCCGCTGCCGCGTCTTCATCATCATCAAGGTCAAGTGTAGTTGAGACTACGGTGGACCCGCGGTTTGTGAAATACGCAAATGCAAGAAGCAGAAACCCAAACCCAAATCGAAATCTACGTTTTTGGGGGTTCTATCCCATGCATCCACAAATACACTACAAAAAAAATAATAATAAAATAGAGGACGAAATGCAGAGAGCGAAGGGCAAACAACGAGCGAGCGCGTTTCTGGTTCATCCCTGCAACTTCAAAAAAAAAAATTTTGTGCAGTTATTTCATCGCTAAAACAGGGCTTCTTTCTTCCGAAAGATTCATTTCGAATTTTAGGCGGTATGACCTGCAACTTACCTTCAAATAGCTACCATGATCAATGCCGATGCATTCGGCATCGCATATCAGTCCGATGGATAAGGCAACAGGGATACAGGAGCACACATCAGGATAACTATCCACAGATAATTCTAACCCATGTTGGTGAACCGGTGGATAAAATTTAAAAATTTTAAATAATCTATAATACTATATACACTAAGTATGAACCTCCATTTATAAATTTACCTTTTCTAATTTATCAAGACTTAAAAAAATAGTGTTGGTTAAAATATTATATAAGCACCTACAAATATTTGTAATAATCTTCACTTGTTTATGATATTTTAAACATGTTCATCATATTTAAAAATATGTATAACTTCCAAAGACATAAAATCTCTCCTAATTACATTTATAACTTCCTAAATAAATCCTTCCTAATTAAATGAGTAAGTTGTAACCTCCTTACTTGGAGAGATATTTTCAAGATTATTTTGGATATTTGAAAATTTTAACTTTACATCTCATCTTGAAGAGGCAAAATTAAAAGATATATATGTGTATGAAGTAAGTTGCCACTATAGCTTGTGTTCCTATATAGGAATTTTTTTTTAAAATTTTCTATACTTCCAAGGCCACTTGTCAATTTCTTTTTCCTCTTTGGTGGTTGCAACCACCCAAAAATTGTTGTAACTTACCTAACTTGTTGGGCAAGTAACCTCCTAACTTGTTGGACAAGAAATTTTCTAATTGGTTGGCCAAGTTACTTGGGAGAAAATTTACATGAGATATTTTTAAGATATTTTTGAAATTGTAACTTCCCTACCTACCTTGGAATCCTATAAATAGGCTTCAAGGGTCAAGGAGGAAAGATCATCACACATCAAGAAGGAGCATCATCATCACACTTGGAAGATTTGTAAAGAAGATTGTTTGCAAGATGGCTTGCTAGAATAAAGATTTCAGCCTCTTTGTCATGGTCCTGTGAGTTATGCATTTCATTTTTTGTTTTGTTTAAATTGCTTAGCTAGTGGTTTAGATAGTATCATCCTTGGCAAGTAATTTTGGGATTTTTAGATTGCTCTTATTGTTCTTGTTGCCCGATAGAAATTTCTGTTAAAATTTTGCCATAGAAGTGCTAGTGAATAAAAGCCTTAAGAGCATTTTAGTAGTAAATTTCGTTATTGTGCAACGTTTGGGAACTGCTATTGGGTTGTTGGAAGAGAGCCTCTGTTTGTAGTCACGCCGTGGAACAATTTAGTAGCCGAGAGGGTTCAGAAAATCTTTGGTATTTTGATGGGACCAGAATAGCTTCTTTATCTTTAAAGTGATTTTCCGTGTTATTTCAATCAGAAATTGTCAAGTCTTTTAAAGGTTCTGTTTGAATGCAATCGATGGCATCTATTGTCTAGTCAAAGTGGAGTCTCGTACGTGGTAGTTTACGCAGCGATTTTTGGTAGCACAATAGGATTGTCTTGAAGATATTGCTTGGTTGAGCCTTGGAAGTTTGAACAATTCGTAGATATTGAATTTGGAATAACTTTATTGCGAAGTGTTTACTCGTGTCATTTTACCTTGCTTAAATATTTGAGGTCCACACAAATCTGCTTTCTTTTCTTTTCTGTCTATTTCCATTGAATCTTGCTCTATTTCTAGTTTTCTTGTGGAACTATATCTCTCTCTAGGGAAAATTAGGAGTAGATTTGCGGAGTTGTGCTCAAATTTTTATGCAAAATTTTATTTGTTACAAGCAGGTATTATAGGGACCGCGTAGACTAGGTAGTTTGAACAAAATAGGAAACTTTAAATAACTCACAGTACTGGACAAAGTTGGCTGAATCTCTTTAAAGTAAAGTCATTTGTAGTTCACACACAACGAAATTGTCACATTTCATACAACCGCACGCCGCAACAGCACACATACATACTCACATTAACTACTGAGTTATTTGGAGGTATTTGGGCCTTGGTGTAGCCAGAGACCAGTAGGCACCTAAATCCTGTTCGAGGACACTCGTTGGTGGTCGCGTCCCAAACGGTCGCCAACACCAAGTTCAATGTATTTTACAATTTGTGGGTCATTCAAGCCCATAAAAAAATACAAATTAGAAATACAAGCCCTCAAGCGATAAAAAAATTTTTAAAATTTAAAAAGATTAGCTCTAACTCTGGCCTGCTTGGAAAAATTATATTTCTTTTTTTTTTCTGTTGAATATTTGGCCTGATTTTGAATGAGCTTCCATGTCCCCTTACCATCGTATAGATTTCTTGAAAAAGAAAATCAAGAAGGATTAACACCACCTCACCTGTCTAGCATCCAGCGTGACTTACAATGTGATCTACAGTGTGACCTCCAAAACTTGCAATTTTGGGCTAAAATCTGGAATTTTTGAAAGCTGGGACCCATAGTTATCAATAGTGGACCTTGAGGATGACTTACACCCTTAAAATCAAGTCATTTTGGCTCAGTTTTGGGGCTCTAAAAATTGGTAACACTGATCCTTACACTGTGCAGCGTCTGAAAAAGTAACCCCAGCATCACCAAGTCAAAATGGCATATTTGAGGCCCTAATCTTGATTTTCTGGAGGTTGAGAGCTGCTAGGGACCTTGGTGAAGGTTATGGGGGGTCCTTGTGCTCGATTTCGGCCTATTTTGACTCAATTTCAGGGCTCCAAAAGTTGGTGAGGCTGATCCTTACGTTGTGCAGCATCTGAAAAAGTAACCAAAGTGTACTTAGCCAAAACCAAACATTTTGAACCCAAAACTTTTGATTCTGGATGCTGGAAGTTGGTGCAGTCGCTTGTGGGCCCAGGGGAACCTTGCTTGTTGAATCATGGACCATCGGGGGCTATTTCGGAGGCCTCCAAGTTTGGTCACGCTGTACTCATGTTGGGCAGCAGCATGACTTAGCTTGATTCTTGTCTAAAAGTGCTAGGCCAAAATTAGTGGTGTTTCACAAGTAACACAAGACAACCATAATAGTTGTAACAAAGGAAACAAAGACTACAAACCAAGGGATGAAAGTTAATTTTCCCAAGGCTCCCACCAATGACTAAAAGAACAAATCATCAACCTCTAAGGCCACTACATCGATAATAGCCAGACCTAACTTCAAAAGGAAAGATAGGTCCAAATACACTACGTTGTCATTAAAACCATCCAAGTTGCTAGACCAACTATTAAAAGTTGGCACATGTAGAACAAACAAATGATCAAAGTCACTCAAAAGAAACATGATCAACTATGAGAAATAGCCAAGGATCCCACTCAGGCAACAAAGGACAATCCCCAGTTACCTAGATACTTCAAGCTAGGTTGCTTCTACCATTATCATCAATTGCCTAGTCATGACAAATACTTCTACCTTGTGCTGAATGATGACATACAAAGGATGATAGATAGGGGGGAGCTAGTATTAGATGCTTCCAACCTAGTTTGGCACAAAACCAGTCAATGTAGATCTACAAGGACCCATTGAATGTTAATGACAACCATTATGTTATTTCAACATTCAACACTAATGACAATTAGAGACCTAGAAGAGAACCATTTGAGATTCAAGTACCCCTCTATGATGAAAGGACTTCTTCAGCTTCCCATAGCTCAAGAACTCCTTTTTTCATAAGAGTATCATCATGAGTGCTTCCAAGGGAACCTTCTTTCATCAAGGTACCCCAACCCAATATAACCTAAATAGTAGAAGCCCAACCAATAGTGCAATGATTCCTTATGGTGGCTAATGCTACTACCTCTTCCTCACAACCAATGGTTAAGACCAAAAAATGTTAGCCAAACAAAGGAAGAACCATAACCAAAAGCCTAATAACAAGGGAGACAAGTAGATGGAGGCATGAAAGGAAGTGTGTCCAACAAAGCCCATTCCCATTTTGGCTATACCCATGACTTCCTCTACCCCAATCCCTTCAACCAACAAGTCATAAGAGGACACTAGATCCCATAACCAGAAAAACAAGGAAGAGCCATAACAAGCATAGCCTAAAGCCAAAGTTCACATTTTGGAACACATAGAGGAGGTAAAGCACAATCAGGGTAACAAATCCATGGCCAACATTAAAAACTTCCTTAGTGCAATGGGCCATCTTAGGAAATCCCTCAAGAAAAAAACATAAATTTTAGCTTATATGATCTACTTATAACTTCCACCACACATTGTGAGGTGCTAGTCAAAATGTTGACCTTCATTCCCATTAGTAAGGATACCCTCGCTAATGAGGAATCCATCCATGCAGTGATGATTCCTCCCTCACCAAGGGAGGAGAAGTCAACAACCTTAACATTTCATGATATTGAAATTACGGTTAATGCCAAAAATGGTGAACCAACTACAACCCCTTTATTCATAAACATATGCATAGGATAATTTAAAATACATCAGGTGCATGTTGATGATGGAGTCACAACCAACGTCATCCCATGCATCATTATTGAATGCTTGGACTTACTTGAGAAAATACAACCTACAACCACTATAGCTCTTAAGTCCTTCAATGGAGCAAGAGTTGCTATCAAGGGGTCTATTGCCTTGGATTTTGTAGCCAGGGGGCAATTCCCCATAACCACCAGCTTCTTGGTGGTGGAAGAGACACTAGGATTCAACCTAATCCTAGGAAGACCTTGGTTGGCTTAATTATGAGCTGTGCCCTCTCCCATCCATCAATAAATTCACCTTCCTTATGAGGGAGGTGAAATCATCATTCATGGTATTGCAGCTCCCTCACCTGTCAACAACATAGACATAGAGTAGGGGTCTAAAGTGGAACTTCAAAAAGAAGCTCCCCACCATGAAATCCAATAGACCAAGGAAGAGCAAAAAACCAAGAAAGCCAACAATGATAATGATAAGCAATGGGATGCATCATGAAATAAACTCCCTCTTAATATCGTAATTGTGGGGAACGGTGAATATAATCTTATGCAAAGTAGACCTTACTCACTTCCTAATCTTGCAAAGATTAGGAAGAATCTGCACAAGTGAAGTTTTCCTTAACCTTCCCATGCCCCAATGACTAGATGCATTGATAGTCATGTAGCCTTACGTTTCTTTTGCAATTTATTATATATTTTTATGCATTTGTTGTTTTACTCTGTATGCACATATCCTATGCATGTAGCATAAGTTTTTTTGCATTTTTACCTATTTTCTACAACCTTTCTTTATTTTTACTTATGTTATAAACATTGAAAAATCCTTATATATATGTCTTTTTCATAAGCCATCCACTAAGACATTAAAATGACATTACCATTTGATAAGATGTTAAATTGACATTACTATCTACTAAGACATTAAATTGGCATTACCGTTTGCTAAGATGTTAAACTGGCATTACTATTCACTAAGATGTTAAACTAGCATTATTGTCCACTAAGACATTAAATTGGCATTACCATATGCTAAGATGTCAAACTAGCATTACAATCCACTATGATATTAAACTGACATCCTTGTCCACTGAGATGTTAAACTAGCATTACTATCTATTGAGACATTAAACTGGCATTATCATGTGCTAAGATGTTAAAATGGCATTACCATATGCTAAGACATTAAACTAGAATTATGATCCACGATGACCTTAAATTAGCATCCACATCCACTAAGATATTAAATTGGCATCATGGTCTACTAAGACCTTAAACTAGCATCATGACCCACCATGGCCTTAAACTGGAAAAGATAATCATACAACCTAGTTCGTTAAGACTCTAAACTAGCAATATGGCCTACCATGATCTTAAACTAGAAAAACTGTATAACATGTGCCTATGATGGCCTAAAACTAGCAAATTTTCCTTTTATTATTATATCTCTCTTTGCTTGGCCTATTATCGCATCAATTAGCTATTTAATGTTACAACCAAAATGTCAACATAGCCATTCACAACATTTACAATGTTTACTACAACATGATATATAGCCAAAATAATAATGAAATCAAAATTTAAAGTTAAAGTTAAAATGTCCATAACATACATAGACATGGCATAATGTGTGGCAAGAATGTCAAAGAAGAACAACCATCTATAATATAGTCTTGACTAATCATAGCCATCAACATGAAAATAAAAATAAATAGCCAACAAGCTAAACTAATGGAGGTTGTTGAGTGACATTTGGAGGAGGAAGTCGTGGGTCATTCCTACCCTCACCGCTAGGGCCACTAATGGTTCCCAAGGCCTAAAATGTAATAACATATAGCTAGTTAGTAATCCATAGCCAAAACCATGACTTAAAACAAAAAAAATAAAATATAAAATGAATCAAACCTATGGGGTGTTGGCCTTGGGATGACCAATGTAGCACAAGAGATCAACTAGCTCCACAATGATAAGGATAGGTCTCAAAAAGACCTAGCATGAAGCAAAGAAAAAAGCATTATGACCTATTAGAATTACTTAGGAAATTTAGAGAAAACATCTAGTCAGAGGTGACATTAACCTCTATAAAAATCTCTAAGGTGTTTTTCTAAATTAGTCTAAGAAATTTCACAAGAAAACTTTGTTACAATCTTTTGTGGCCTTACATTATGGAAACACTTAGTAAATTTAGACAAAACATCTAATTGAAGGTGAAATTAGCCTCTATAAAAAGCTCTAAGGTGTTTTTACTAAATTTACTTAAGAAATTCCATAAAAGCATTGTTACCATATTTTATGGCCCAAAACTAAGTCTTAGTGTAAATTATGCATAAATTTGGAAAAAAAACATGTAAGTTATTCATAAATTTAGAAAATAGCAGCTAAATTATGCATAAATTTACAAAAATCAAGCATATGTTTAGAAGAAATATCTAAATTATGAAAATCATGCATAAATTTGGAAAAAGCATCTAATCTATGCAAAAATTTAGAAAAAAGCATTATGAACTTAGAAAAAACCATGTAGCCATAGTAAAAGCTAGCTAAAAATAGAAAAAGATTTTACTCCTTAAAAACCAAAATCAAGCATTATTTTTACATGTGGACAATAGAAAATCATAATTTTTACCTATCAACCACTTCCATCTCAAAATGGATAAAGTATTACAACCATGATTTCACCTTGTTCACATAGCCATAGCCAAAAAATTTGTTAAAAATTCATGAGCTCCGATTTTAGTCATTCCACCATAAAATGAATCCTAAAATTATGAACCTTATATCCATGAGAATTAAAACCAAAAAACTATATCCATATATCCATAAAACATGAAAAAAATTAGCCAAAACTGTAGCCGTCAACATTTAGCACTTTTCATGTAGGGTTGGTAAAAAATTTGTTAACAATGTGTTTGAGATCCAAATGGACTAATTCCATTATTTTTCAAAAGATTAAATTGAGCCCTATGCACCCATTTTTAGAAAAATTTCAAAACCTTTTCCATTTATGTAGGAAAAAGTCATCGATTTATACAATAATCCAAAAATGGCACAAACATCCTTATTACACATGCTTAGTAAAATATTCGTAGAAAATTCATTTTAAGTTCAATCAAAGTAATTCTACCTTTGTTGGAAGTTTGAATCCAAATATTACTTAGCATTAATAAGAAAATATCCAAAACCTTTGTCATTTCCTAACAAAAAAGTTGCAAAATTACATGAAATTACAAAACAACCTAACTATGCAATGTTAGGAAAACAACCATAACTTCATTGTTATGAATTTAAATTAAACAAGAAAACATCTATTAGAAAGCATAAATGTAGGGATACAAAACCATGACCTTAAATTTTATAAATGTGCAGCCATTATCTCAAGAAAAAATACACAACATTGCTTGCTTTTTCATGTCAAAACTTCAAAACCTATATTTCATATAGCCATGGAAATAGTCACAATACCCAAAACCATTGAAACTCATTAAAATTTACATCAAAATAATGGGTTAGGATTTTTTTGAAATTTAATTTTAACAAATATTAAGGCCTGGATCTAAGAAAATGGTCACACCTCAATATTTTATGAAAAAGGCATCAAATAACAAGCCCTATTTTCAAAATCAAATCTACAAATGCTAAAGTAATGAAACAACCATGGATCCTTGTGAAAATGGCCAAAATAGGAGGTGGTATTCTATCAAAATTCTAGTTTAATCCCTCCACTAGAGTAGATCTAGAAAAAATGGCTCCAACACATGAAAAAAAAAACTAGAAAAACCATAGAAAATTAAGGCAAAAATAGGTAGAACTACCTACCTTGGAGTAGTAACAGAAGAAGCCTAGATAGAGATGGGTCTAGGTAATTCTTCTAGCTCCTAGGCATGTTCATCCACCTTCTAGATCATAGGGTTACTACTCTTTCTTCCACATTGTTTTGATGCCATGGTAGGCTCAACATTGAAAATTGCTAAAATCTATAGAAAAATAGGTGTTCTACAATGACTTCAAGGGAGATGAGAGGCTTCCATGCTAAAAATTGGTTGCTTCTGCCACAAGAATCTCTACTAGAGCTTTTCTCTAATGCGTTGTTGATGTATAATGATAATTGTGATGAAAACTTGTGAGATTTCACAATAAAATCACCTCTAAAACCTGAATGCACAACTTAAAACCTAAGTGCACCATAACTCTAAGTGCACTAAAGTGAAAAGGAGAGAAATTTTAATTCATGTTGGTTTTGGGTGGGAAGCAACTTCACTTTTTAAAATTTTAAATTTTTGAATTGTGGAACCCACCCTATGCCTTCTTTTTAACCAGAAATTGCATCAACACTGAGGCTTTTTCTAATTTTGACACTTAGAACCATGTTCTAACCTTAACTCCCATGCATCCATGTTGAAGATACCATGCCTAGTATGGAAACATGACTCCTATTTCACAAAGCCAATCAAAATACAAATATTTTGCTATTTTTGATAACCTAAACCTACCTTTTTCAATCCCAAGTTTCCAAAAGCAGGTGAGACATGAACAAAGCTAGACACCATGGGTTTCCATGTTGGGGCAATAGTGCCTAGCATAGAAGAAAGGGGTAATGCCCATTCTTACCTCCTAGCATCCATATAGTCGAAGTATGACCCTTGAGATGGGCCCACATGACCCAGAACCTATCCAAGCATCTCTGGTAGCCTCGAAACCCCACCAAACCTGGTTGAAATTGATCAAAATTGGTCAAAATCTAGGATTTTGTGTTTTTTACATTGTAGGAGGCTTCTTCCATGCTAAGCCTCTCATCCTCAATGTGGATGGATGGGAAGAAGCTAAAATGACCTAGATGGATTTCCTAGTGACTATTTCTTAATGTTCAATGATCCTTAAACCTTGTTGGAACCCTCTAGAGCTTTTGAAAGCTCCAAAAGTGGTCAAATAGGGCACAAAACTATCATCCCACTCTCATTCATGCTAGGTCCATCAAACCCAGTGTGGAGAAAAGGGGGAAAATTGCATGAGATACTTAGAAGCCTCCAAACTATTGAATCTTAATGGCTAGCATTGACTATTGACATTGGCAACCCTGGAGGTTGACACATGGTAAATAAACTATTAATTTTTTCTAGATCTAACTTTCTTCACTAAGGGAGACCTCTTCCATGCTAAGCCTTCCATCCTTAGTGTGGATGGAAGGGGAAAATCCTGAAAACCCCCTTACTACCTTCAAAATGACCATATCTTGACCTTAGGCATTAATGGACACTACCAACAACCCTATGAACACTCATGCATAGCTAGATTGATCATAAAATGCTAAAAAGTCATTCCCCCAAAATTTCCACATTGATCATGGAAGTCCCAGCATGAAAAAATGGGGGGAATTCAAAAAATTACCTAATGACCCTTGAAAGAACCAAATTTCGACATCAAATATTAGTAGTCAGAACTAGCAATCCTAAAAACCTACATGCATGACCAAAAGTGACTACAAATGGTTAAAAATATTTTCCCCAATTTTCCACATTGAGCATGAAATTCATAGTGTGGAAAAGGAGGAAAACATAAAAAAAGACTCATCAACCTTTCAAACAGTGAAATTTTAACACCAAGCATTGATAATCATCACTAAAGACCTCAAAGAGCTACATGGATGGTCAAAAATGATGCAAAATATGAAAATATATTTTTGAAAAATTTTCCATGTTGGGCATACCATCCCTAGCATGGAGAAATAGGGGGAAGCTCAAAAACCACCTAGAGAACTTCCAAAGTGATCGGTTTTGACTCCAAACCCTAGTCCTCGACCCCGAAAACTTTGGAAGCACACATGCATGGTCGATTGAAGTTAAAACTAGGCTGTATTTGAGTTTTATGGTGTTTCCAAACTAGGGATTCTCCCCTCCATGTTTTCCAACATGAAAAGTAATGGGGAGACTTATTTGAAATCCATAAATACCTAGAACAACATTAACTAAACTTGCATGCACTCTAGGACACTATTGACATTCTCTAGAGCCTTCAAACTTCAAGAAACTAATGTCAAAAGGTTAAAAAATTATTACCCATTGTGCATCATAGTCCTATCATGGAAAAAATGGGAAGCTAAAAAAATTCTTAGAAATACCCAAAACTTCCAAAACTTAACATGAAACCCTAGTCCTTAACCCTAGTAGCCCTAGAGGCTAATATGCATAATCGATTGAGGTTAAAATTGGCCTAGATTTGAGATGCATGGTTCTTCCATTCTATGGATCCTTTTTACACATTGAGGATAGTATCCCCAGCATGAAAAATAAAGGGTAAACTTTTTTGGGGCTCCTAAACACCTCAAAATGACATTAAATGACCTTTCATGCACTCTAGAACCCTGGCAGTAGACATTGGAACCATTAAAGTTCACAAGACTGATCCCAAGTGGGCAAAAAGTGGTTCCCCATAGTTTTCCATACTAATCTCTCCATCCCCAACATGGAAAAAAGGAGGAGGAGAAGCTGAAAACCCACTTAGGGATACTCAAAACTGCTAAATTTTGACATGGATCCATAGCCCTTAGCCTTGGCAACTCCAGAAGGTAACATGCATAGTTGATTATGATCTGAATTGGTCTAGATCTATGATTCTTACTTCTTCCATGTTGGATTAACTTCCCCAACATGGAAACAAGGAAAAAAAGCTACTTTTCCACTTTTGGTGATAAGATGACACTCATAAAAGCCAAAGATCTATGTCAGAGAAGCTTAGGACTTCATTGCCTCAAGATTTTGCTAATCTAACCTTATTTCAAGCTCAAAAATCCATTTTCCCCATTCTTCCATCCATGCTGGAGTAACTTCTCCAACATGAAAATAAGGGGGAAAGACCTTAAGTACCCTTAAAAAAGCTTTAAACGTCCTTGAAATCATCCAAAAACTTGGAGCATTGAAGTCTACAGCCCTAGGGTGTTAAACACCTAGTCAAAGTGCCTCTAAATTACTTTGAACTCATAAAACAAGTGTCCCCCTATTTTTCCACATTAAGGGTACTATGCTTAGCATGGAAAAGGAGGGAAAGCCATTTGTACATGTTTTGACACTCAAAATCAACTCAAACTACCTCAAATGAAGTTAGAGGATGCAAAACCTCCAAATCTACATCCTGGCTACTTGTTTGAGCATGTTTGATCTCAGTTTGGCTTAAATCCTTGATTTCCATGTTGAGCCCCCTTTCTTACATGTTGGCCAGTGTGGAAAACAAAAGTGAAGGCTTCAAAACCTAATTTTTGGCCTTTATAGACCTCTAGAGTGCCCAATTTTGATGGATTTGATATGCATTACCTTTGGAAGGTCCCAAAGCTTCAATTTTGGACCTTTGAGCATTCCAAAACTTATTTTCCTTGGTTTCTATGGTGAGGATCCCTATTTCCACCCTAAGCACAACGTGGAAACCTCAAAACACTTGATTTTTGGGTTGAAACAACCTAGAAACAGCCCTAATTGATGTCTAAACTCACCTAAAAGCCTTTTAGGCTCAAAAAATGGCCTTCTAAGGCCTAAAAATACCAAAAACTAATCATGGTTAATCTATATTAGCCAAATTTTACCATATATAGCTTATTTTATTTGATTTTTACTTTATTATGTAATGTTTTGGCTTGTTTTTGGACCTATATTGCCTTCTTGACCTTCTATGACATTTATATAACCTTATGTGTTCTTTATTTGCCTTGTTATAGCTTTATTTGCCTTTTTTTGCTTTTAAATGGTATTAAATAGTGGGGGTTGACCTTTCTTGATCATCGTTTAACACCATATGACCATGGCCTACTAAGGCCTAAAATTGGAAAAATTGTAGCCTTTATTGACCATTTGTAGCCTTATTTCTTATACTTTGTCTTGCTTGAACTTCATTTGACCTTTTTTTTATCTCTATTACACTTTACTGAATCATCCTTACATCATTGATGACCTTGGATGGCCTTGATTACATTAGATTTCCATGTGTTTTATAGCATTTTAGCATTATTTATTCACTTTTACCTAGGTGCCACTTAATATGCTCTCAGTTGACATGTAGGATCAAAGTATGAGTACCTGGGAGCAAATCTACTTACCTTTGTATCTACATGGACCTCATAGTGATGTTGAATAGTGTATCAACTGTGATTGCCTAGATCTTAAGCTTGAGAATCTTTTAGACCACATAGCGTTGATAGAGAAACCTTTAGAATGGCTTGAAAACCTAGTCAAATCCCTTGACTTAGAAGTAGGAGACATAACTGGAGACTCTCTAGTTGAGGTTCCTATCACAACACATAGTGGTAAGGAGAAAATCCTTAAACTAAGTTCCTCATTGGAGCCTCAATATTCTCAAGACATCACAAAGGTCTTACAAAGCAACATTAAAGCATTTGCCTAGTCATATGAAGATATTGCAAGCCTAGAGCCATGTCTAGTTCAATACAACATCATACTAGACCCTAGCATTAGACCAGTTAAGTAAAAAGTGCGCAAAATTAGACCTAATTTGGCTTTACCAGTTCGTGATGAAATATCAAAGGTCTATCAAGTTGGTTTTATTAGGGCTATCGATTATGCAGAATGGATATCCAACATAGTGGTAGTCCCTAAGAAAAATGGGAGTATCCATATTTGCATTTATTTTCAAGACCTAAATAAAGTGACTATAAAGGATGACTTTCCTTTTCCTAGTATTAATCAACTTATCGATACCACGACCAGACATGTCTTGTTGTCCTTTATGGATGGATTCTTTGGGTATAATCAAATTAGGATCAACCTAGAGCACTAACTTAGCATGAAATTCATGACCCCATGGGGTAATTTTTGTTATACCATGATGTCCTTTATCCTTAAGAATGTTGAGGAAACATACTAGAGAGCCATGATTATGTAGATGACATAGCCATTAAGTCCAAGATGGCCAGTGACCATGCTAATAACCTAGATCTTGTGCTTAAAAATGCCTTAAATACAAGCTTAGGCTCAATCCTAACAAGTGTGTTTAGTTTCAAGACTAATAAGATGATTGGATTTGTAGTCTCTAAATAAAGGATTTGTGTCGATCTTAATAAGGTTAAGGTCATATCCAAATTAGTAGCACCTAGCAACCTTGAAGAGATTTAGGAATTACAAGGTAGATTACAGTTTACTTGTAGGTTTATCAATAGGCTTAGAGATAAGTTATAGCCCATGCAACACTTGCTTAAGAAAGGAGTTCACTATGAGTGGATGGGTCAATGCCAACAAGCCTTTAAAACATTAAGTGAGACTTAACATAACTATTGACAGTCTATCCTCCACAAGAGGGTAAACTATTTTACATTTATCTTATCATCTCTTATACATCCATTGCCTCTCTACTCTATTAGAAACATGATGATGGAGTAGAAATGCTTATATACTACCTTAGACATGTGTTAGTAGGCCACAAGACTCAATACATTGAGGTAGAGAAGTATTGTCTAACACTAGTCTTCTCTTTAAGGAAATAGAGATACTACCTCCTCAGAAGCCAAGTTAACATCCTTTTCAAGGATAACATGCTTAGAGCCATAATGACCAACATCTATGAAAGTAGTTGTATAGCCTAATAGAAAGCCATAACTATAGAACTTGACCTTCATTACATCTCTCAATCCTTAACAGAATGTTAAGCTATAGTTGTACAGCTTATAATTTTACCTATTGATGACCAAGTAGCCATAGATCTTGAGTTCTTAGATGAACACATTAACATTATTAGCCAACTACCTAAGGGTTATGAGGTAATCATGCACTTTGATAGAGCTTTAGCTACCCATGGGGCTAGTGCCGCTTCCATCATAACATTTCCATCTGGTGAAATTTGATCTTTCACATATCATTTTGAGTTTCCATGTACCAATAACATAGTGGAGTAGGATGATTTGATAAAAGGTATGATGGTATCTCATGACCTAGGAATTAGACATTTAATGATCAAAGGTGATTCACAACTCGTGGTTAACCAAGTGACTAAACTCTATGTGTGCAAAGATAAGCACTTACAACCTTATTATGACTTAGGAAGTAATTGTTACAAAAATTCACAAATGTTAATATCCAACACATACCTCAAAATGAAAATGCAATAGCTAATGCAATTACAACATTAGCCCTTAGTGTGATGCCAGATGTGTTTAGCAAGTTGTCCACCTTAACCATGGACTGTGCTACTCCCATCACACAGAACATTAAGGATACCTTTGTCATTGTCATTCATACTACTCCTTCCAAGGAGTGGTATGATGATATCAAAATTTACCTTATGCATGGTAAATCCTCACAAGGCCTAACTATTGCTTAGAAGGACACCATACATAAGCAATCAAAGAAGTATGTCATCATAGGTGATAACAATTTATGTCAATGATCCTATGGTGGCATACTCCTAAAATGCTTAGGTAAAACTAAAGCTAGAGTGGTCCTAGAAGAGGTTCATAAGGGGTTTGTGGAGGATATATAGGACCAAGAGCCATGGTGGCTAAGATTAGATGGTTAGGCTATTACTGGCTCTATATGAAAAATAACTACGTACAAAAGGTTAAGCGATGTGACACATGCCAACGATATAGCAACTTGATACATGTATCACCAACTGAGTTGCATACAACCCAAATAACATGGCTATTTCAATGATGGGGGTTGGATATCATTGGATCCATAACACCTAAGTATTTCATAGGGCATAGCTTCATCATCATTGTAATCAAATGCTTTACCAAGTGGGTAGAGTCTATTCCCCTAAGGAAGACTACATCTGAGTAAGTCTAAAAATTCATCTTAGATAATATTGTAGCCCATTTTGGCATACCCATGATCATAGTTATAGATAATGGACCCTAATTTAGTATCCAAGAGACCAAAGATATCTAACACAACCTAGGCATTAAGCATTCTTTCTCATTGCCTTACTACCCTTAAGCCAATGGGCAAGTAGAAGCAAGCAACAAGGCCATCATCAACTTACTCAAGAAGAAGCTTACCAATAGCAAGCACAAGTGGTGCAAGTGGCTTGTCCATGCACTATGGGCATATAAAAAAACCTATCACATGATAACTAGCATGACCCCTTATAGCCTTATTTATGATTCTAAAATTGTTTTACCTCTTGAATTACAAGTGCCATGACTTCGAGTAGCATTGACCAACTTCATCAATAATGAGCAGAATAAGGAATTATAGACAGCAGCCCTAGATTCAGTGGAGGAGTAGCATATGGAAGTGCTTGCTCACATCAAGCACTATCAAGAGAGGTAGAAGTGGTAGCATCACCTTGACTTGACCATGTGCAAGATCAAGGAGGGGGACCTAGTCCTCAAGGCCATCCATGAGCATGTAGAAAAATTCTTAGCTACCTCAAAAGGACCCTTTCTTGTTACTAGATCTTATAGTAGTGGAGCATTCAAAATAGCTAACATAGATGTTAATCACCTATCCAGTTTGGTCAATCATTACTATCTAAATCCATACCACATGTAGCTAACAATCATTGATAGGAAAGCCTACTTTCAATGATCCTCTATGACCTTCAACTAGAAACATGGCCTACCAAGGCCTTAAACTAGTACCATGGCCTACCACAACCTTAAAATAGCAACTTTGGTAACCTAGATAGCTTAATTCTCATGTGGCCTATATGCATTTTAGTGTAATAATATGCATTGGTGTTTTGTATTCTTTATTGATGCTTCTCATGTCCATCCTCTAAGCACCAGCAAAGATAGGACATTGAAACACCATAAAATTTTGCTTGTAATAGTGAATCTTCATCATATAGCTTTCACCCCATGAAACTTGAGGAAAAAATTCATTCTAAATATGAAGATTGTAACCCACAGTGGGTAATTTCACATACTTTACACTTTTGGAGATAAAAGATGCCTCATAAGTGGTCCAAGCCTCATTCCTAAAGTAAAAAAGCTCACCTAGTGTTTATATTTGGGCTTGGGGGAATGTCAAAAATGCCTTTTGGAATGCTAAAAAAGTAATTTTATGGGTTTTATGGAGGGTATACAATTTTCTATGTTGGAAATACATGAAGGAGGATAAATCTCACCTACCCCTAGCATGGAAGAATGGGGGTTTTAAAAACTTTCCTTCTTCAATGTGGAGACCACAGCGTGGAGACCACATGCATAGCTTGGAAACCTTCACCCTCAGCATGGAATATTCTCCCAAAGTGTGGATTCTTCATCCCTATTGTTGAGAATTGCATCCCCTAGCGTGTAAGCCACAATAAGCTAGATTTTGATACTTCATGCACTTCAATGTTGACCAGCCACTTCGACAAGCATAGTGGAGAGCATAGTATGAATGAATCATCTCCAACGTGGAAGATATGCCCTAGTTACTATTTATACTAAATGGAATGACCATGGGGGGAAGCACTTACCATGTATAGTAACCCCTCAAATTTGGGCACCCATCCCACCTGAATTTGGTAGCCAAATTATAGCCATTTTGTAGCCAATTTACAACCAATTTGCAGCCAAATAACAACCATTTTGCAGCCCCATTCATGGGCCAAAGAACCTATGAAAGGCAATCTCAACCATCATTTACAAGTTCCACAATTTTTTAGAGGGTTCATCAATTTTTTTCATGGTTGGACTTTTGGCACTTGAATACATTGAGCATACAAGTAATTTTCCAAGAACTAATTCCACACTTGGGTATTCTCAAGCACTCAAGAGCTCTTCCAAGCTTTCATACTTTCATTCTCTTGAACCTCAGTGTGGAAGCATTATAGCTTTGAGACTTATGAACATTTGATGTCAAAGCTGCATTTCTGGGCCTTCCAATCCCTAGTGTGGAGCAATTTGGCAGCCAAATTTCTCAATTTTATTACCCTGTAGTAGTGACCCAACTTGTAGATCTGAGGTTATAGTGAAGGAGGTTTGATAGCATTAGGAGTGTCTTAGCATACGAATCTTGGAGCAAATCACATCAACTTCAACAAGATTTGAACTCCTACATAAGTGAACCCTCATTTTGTTCATTTAGGTACCATTTGTACCCATTTCTCCAACTTAAGCTTTATTCTTTCTCAATTAAGTTTTAAGTTTTGGGTTTTGTGTACAAAATATATTTTTTTATTATTTGTGCACTATTTTAGATCTACTATCAATTTTGCATTCTATTTCTCTTTATTTTCACACTTTGCATTTCGTAGGTCCTAGTTGATCTGCCAAATTGGCTAGGATGCCATGAATCCAAGTTTTTCTATAAAGGCCCTAGGGATTTATGGGTTGAGAAACTACTACACTATGGATTTCAACATTTCCAACGACTGAGGTTTTCAATCGCGACAAGGAGAGATGTCTCATTGGAAAATGGGATGTCTCACAAGAGATGTCTACTATTGAATGTAGTCATCTACTATTTTTAATGGATGTCTCATCAAATTTTGTGCTTTTTCTTCTAAGGATTTCTTTTGTGACTTGACCCTCCTATCAATTCTTAGAGTATCTTCATTTGATTTTTAGCCTTTGTTTTTCATCCATGCTTGGTCATGCTATCATCTTACCCATGTGGCCTTCATTTTGACATCTCGTTGTAGATCTTATTTCCTTGAGTTCTCAAGTCTTGTTGTCAAGTTCTTGTTCATGTCCTACAAACACATTATCCACAACAAACATTCTATGTTCTTCATTCTCATTAATATTTTAACATACCAAAAGGTTAATAATCTTCTCCTTTTTGGTGATGTCCAAAACTTAAGAAAATAGGTGAGTAAATATAAAATTTAAACAACAATAAAAAATAAAAATAACTAAGACATATAAATTCAAATGACATATAAGTGAAATTTCTGAGGTAAAAAACATAAGAGCTTAAGCTAATAGGTTCAAGAAGAAATAAAGACATTTCCACAAAATGTATAAGGGCCAAACTGTCTATATAGCATAATACATGAATACATAGGGCACAAAGTTCACAAGCATCTATTCATACATAAACATACTAGGCATAAAATTCACAAGCATCTATCCATACATATACATATTGTTGCTATCCAATCCACAATGTACAAATATACTATCCAAAATTTCTCCCACTTTTTTGATGTCACTAAAAAGTAGGAACCAATCAAGAGCTCTAACCACTGATCTTTGTGGCATCATTTGAATCCTCATCAAAAGTAGTTGTAGCATAGGAAGGAACATAGTTCTCCTCCTCATCATCATCACTACTGGTGTTGGTGCTGGAGACATGTTTCTTGTCATCATCATTTGAAGATGGTAGTTGAACTAGAGCCTTTCATGGATAGAGCTTCACTCAAAATTAAGATGAAGTTGGTGGATCTTGCTGGGATGGAGGCTACTGTGAGGATGAGGAACCACCCTTCCTTTGATAAGTAATAGGATAGATAGGTCTGCACTAGGAAGAAGTACCAAAGATGCTCTTTGTAGCATGCTACTCAAATGTCTATGGAGCATCACCCTAATGATGAGAACTAGGTCTAGGTTGCATAGGATTATGAAACTTCCCTTGGAAACATGCTTGTGGTAGATCAGGATCCTTTGAATCTAATGCATTTTCCTATTCAGGAGCCCAGGAAGGCCCAGTTGCTATTGAACATCTAGGTGTGGCTAGATAGTCCTCCTCACTATCTAATATGGAAGGAGAGGTAATCTTCTCAAATTGTTACCCATTAGGAGGAAGAGGTACTCTAGTTGTGTTCATTCTCTTAGGAAGTTATGAGAGATTCCTTCCAATTTTCCCAATAGTATGAGCAAAGGGCATAAGTAGCTTCTTTAGAAAAGAGCTCACTTAACCACCAATAGATTTAGACCTTCTCAATTAAGAAGAGGCATGAGATGGTAATGCATATCACTTCTTCCTTGATTTATGAGGCCTTATACTGGGTTTGACATCTTTAACATGGGTGGAACTACTCTTTTTTAAGTACTCACTAAGGCTCCTCTTTCCTTTAAGCAAAGGCATGTTAGAAATCGAAACACCTCTATGTCATATCAACAAATTGATGAGGTGAGGATGCCCATAGATTCTCTCCTTAGTAAACAAGCCCAACATGTCCTAGTAGAGAGTATGACCTAATCCAAAGGTTATCCTTTGAGAAGGAAATAGAGAAACAATTCTTGGGTTGGAAGTAAATAGTTATATCTTCCGCCTTTTACAATGACATTATATAAAATAATGAAAGAGAGGATGGAAGCATTGGAGGACATCTAACTCTTATAAATTCTCCCACTAATAGAGACACTGACTCCCCAAATAAGACATCACAAAATTCATCTTGAGAGATAGGAATCACATCATTCGTGGAATGAATGATAACCCTAAAAACATTAGTACTAGATATCCCAAGAATTGCATTAATTACTTGGGAGAAACATCAATCAACATATCCTCAACCATGGTAGTAAAATCCCAAACAAATGCATTAGTAATGACAATGTTACAATAGAATTCTCTTATGAGAATTTCAAGCACACAATATTTCAAGGAAATGAATGAAATCCAATTCAACACTTGAAAGAACCCCATCAATTCCTTTTGATATTGTTGCTAAAAATAAAGAGATTGTTCAGAGATAATAGAGATGGTTCAAGTTATCTCAAGCCAATGCTGGGCCTCAATGGATTTGAATTATGGAGAATAAGTGCTTGAAGTGCTTAAGGAAAATCCCTTTGACTTCTTTCTCATCCTTGTTGATATCCTTGATGTTGCAACCTTCTTATGGGCCATGGATTTTTTAAAAAGAATGCACAAATCGTTGTTGTTGGTGAAGCCTTGGTCATCTATGCTTGGATGTGGAAGAATGAATGAAAAATGGAGGTTTGGATTTATATAATCATGGCCATTGAGGGCTCTTTTACAAAAGGATAGTTATCTCCTTTGAGAGATAGATGTCTAAGTTGCATCTATAAAAAATAGGTAGACATCTCACTGGAAAAGTTGACATCTTTGCCACATCTAACAAAAATTAGGTAGACATCTCACTTGAAAAGTAGACATCTCTAAAATATGTCTATCTTGTCATGAAGATGTCTCATTGGAGACATATTTAGGTAGACATGATAGCAAGAAAAGGCTCAAGAATGGCTACCAAGTATTATAGTCCTAATAGATATTCATAGTAAACTAAAGACTTATCTCTACTTGCCTTTCTTGCTAAAGAAAATGAAGGTGCCTAAAGAGCTTGAGAATGAGATCCCTCTTTTGAGGTACCTCATCTCATGTAAATTTCTTTGATTTCAAAAAATTAGCTTCCTTCACAAATTTTTTGGAAGATTTCTCACTATCATCTTCTTTTCTTTTGATTCTCCATACCTTCC
Source organism: Gnetum montanum (assembly GCA_015680685.1). Lineage (NCBI taxonomy): Eukaryota > Viridiplantae > Streptophyta > Gnetopsida > Gnetales > Gnetaceae > Gnetum > Gnetum montanum. Next base: position 616,212 of record MNCI01037953.1, read on the forward strand.
TAACTGCCTTGTCCTTTTGAGTTGTCAACATTTTCTTATTGTCCTAGATAGTTTCCTTTCTTAAAACATTTGGATAAGACCAAGGTGCTTTGTAATATGTCCAAGTGTTCATGTGATAATGCTTTAAATTGTAAACCCATTATTTGTGCCCATATCTATTACAATAATAACACCTAACCCTTTTATTTAGATTAAACTTATTAAACCTTGAAGTTATTGTTTGGTCATTGTAGTGCAAGTAGTGTTGCCACTAAAAACCTTGGTCACTAGAAAAACCAAAGATCCTTAGTGCAGTAGTTCCTCAACCCACAAATCCCTAGGGCCTCCATGGGAAAAATGGGATTTAGAGCACCTTGGCTAGTCTGGTAGATCAACTAGGGACTTATAGAATGTAAAGCATGATGAACAAAATGCAAAATTGATAGTAGATTTGAATGATGAACATATAATAAATAAATGTATTTTGTACAAAAAATCTAAAACTTAAAAATTTATTGAGAAAAATAAAGAATAAGTTAGAGAAAGGTATACAAATAGTGCCTAAATGAGAAACCAAAAGGGGGGTTCACTGGTGTAGGAGTTAAAAGCCCATTGAAGTCGATGCAATCTACTCCATAATCTAGGTGCTAAGCCACTCCTAATGCTTTCAAACATTCCTTAATTATAATCTCAAATTTTCAACATTGGCTATGATGGGGGTTGAGAAGTGTGAAAAATCTATGATACCCAAATGCTCTATTCTAGGAGTTGGGAATTCCAAGAGTGTAGTATGAAGCTTGAAAATTCACAAATCCCAAAGGTGGTTACAAGGCCACAAGGTCATAGGGTATCTTTACTAGGTTCAAGCTAATACAAGTTTGGAAACTTGTAAAGAAAACTATCACATGCTTGAGAATTCCCAAGTATAGAACTATGAACAATATTTTATGCAAAAGTTTGTGTAACTGTCAAAGTGTTTGAATGCCAAAAGTTGTTGAACCAACAAAGTGTGTGTCACCGCCAAAAGTTGGTAAATGTTTTTGAAAATTGCTGAACTACCAAAGTGTGTCACTGCTAAAAGTGTTGAACTTGTAAATGGTATTTGAGGCTGGTTTTTATATGTTTTGGATCATGAATGAGGTTGCAAAATGACAATAAATTGGTTGTAAAATGGCTACCAAGTTCAAGTGAGATGTGTGTCCAAATTTGAGGGTATACTATACATAGTCAGTGTTTCCTCCCATGGCCATTCTATTTACTATAAATAATAATTGGGGCACACCTTCCATGCTGGAGATGAATTTTCCACTCTAAGCTCTCCACCATGCTTACTAAAATGGCTAGTGAATGTCAAAGTGCATCAAGTCATGAATTTTGGCTTTTGTTGCTCCCAAACTAGGGGGATGCAATATTCAACATTGGGGGTGAAGACTCCATGTTGGGGGAAACTTCCACACTAAGGAGAGAAGCTTTCCAAGTTGTGCATGTAGTGTCCATGCTAAAGGGACAAAGTTTCTAAAACCCCCATCCTACCACACTAGGGGTAGATGAGATATTCCCTCGTACATGTGTTTCCAATGTAGAAAAGTGTATACCACCCCATTCCACCCATAAAATTACCTTTTTGGCCATCCAAAAGGCATTTTTTATCCACCAAGATCAAATATAGATACTAGGTAACATTTTTCGCTTGGGAAATGAGGTGTTGATAACATATGAGGTATTTTTCACTCCCAAATGGATAAAGTATGTGAAATTGTGCACTGGGGCTTATAATCTTCACATTAATAATGAAGTTTTACCTTGGGTTTCATGGGGTGAATGCTACATGATGAAGATTGACTATAACATGAAAATTTTTATGGTTTTTCAATGGCCCCTCTTTGTTGGTGCCTGGAGGATTGACCTAAGAGGCACCAACAAAGAATACAAAACACCACTACATATTATAATGCTATAATACATATAGGCCACATGAGAATCAGGCTATCTAGGTTACCAAAGTTGCTAGTTCTAAGCCATGGTAGCCCATGGTACTATTTTAAGTTCTAGCATGTCATGTTGCTAGTTTAAGATCGTAGTGGGCCCTTGAAAGTAGGCTCACTTGTTGATGTTTATCGGCTAGTATGGATTTAGATAGGAATGATTGACTAGATTGGTCAACCCATTCCCATCCATGTCAACTATTCTAAATGCACCATTCCCATAGGCTCTAGTGACAAGGAAACACCCTTCCCAGTTGGCTAAGAATTTGTTTGCATAATCATGAATGGCCTTGAGGACTAGGTCCCCTTCCTTGATCTTGCACATGGTCAAGTCATGGTGATGTTGCCACTGTTGCCTCTCTTGATAGTGCTTGACGTGAGTAAGCACTTGCATACATCACTCCTTTACTAAATCCAAGGCTACCATCTGCAACTCATTTTGATCATCGTTGATGAAGTTAGCCAAGGCTACTCAAAGTGATGGCACCTGCAATTCAAGAGGTAAAATAGCTTCAAAACCATAAAATAGGCTATAACTGGTCATACTGGTTGCTATGAAATAGGTTGTTTTGTATGCCCATAGTACATGGACAGGCCACTCATGCGAATTGCATTTGTTGTTGTTGAGCATCTTCTTGAGTAAGTTGATGATAGCTTTTTTCCTTGCTTTTGCTTATCCATTGGCTTGAGGGTAATAGGGTAATGAGAAAGAATGCTTGATACAGTGTTATTGGGCTACCAAATATTATGTGTTGTTGGGTTACCAAGTACTATATGTATGCTCAAAGTGGTCATGCTTGTGTTCATTAACAACTGGAAATTAATTACTCAATTGAAATGAGGTAAAGTAAAGTGCATTAAAGGAAGAATGAATATATTCTCAGTGCTACAAGGACTATCAAAAGATTTCATTCTTATTCTTATCACATTGCTACACTCAAGTACATTAGTATTCAAACAAAGAACTATACATACTTAGACTCCTTCTGCAGGCACTTAAAAAATATTCTAACTCTAGAGAGGATAAACTGTAAGAGCTTCGCTACTCTAACTAGAAATTACAAAAACTCATGCCAAATCAAGAGCCTAGGCACTATATTTATAGGCTAGTGTATAGCTCCCAACGTCAGATACCTGACATCAGATCCGGGCTCCAATATTTGAGCAGACAAAAATATGTGATTCATCATACCCCAACAATTGAATGAAAACTTATCCTATAGTGAAGAAGAGGAGGAACAAGTTATTTACAAAATATTGGATAGGTATGGGATTATTAACTAACATAAAAACTGAATTAAATGGAATAATAGACTTTAAGTGTCCAAGTGTACCAAGATACATCTTTTTATAAAATTGGGTATCCATGATAAGAGAAGGAAACACCCTAGATAACACTAACATTCAACGCCTCTTGATAGCTAAAGAATAAGAGAGAAGATCCAATGACCATGAATGGTTTGCATCATGTGGTACTGCTACATCATCCTTGGTGAAGATAGTCCTACTTCTAGTCCATGCTTTCCACTACAATCACAATAGAATCATGAATTAGTATGCAATGTGTAACACATAGCTATTAAATGCTTTGTCTCGTTGATGGTTACACTTGACTAGGTTGTGATTGTGGTAGATTGATTCCTTGAGTAGTATTAGTGAGAAGGCTAACAAATAGGGTGAAATAGACAAGTAGTCTATTGAATTTGAAAAAAACTTCAACACAAAGAAAATATTTAAAGAGGATGTAAGAATTCATAACAATAAAAACGAAAGTTCACTAAAAAATGTTGTGAAGATGTGCATAATTAGATGTCATTGATGGGGTAAACAAAAAGACTTTGATTGTAAGAGTATCTAAGGGTAAAGAACTTAACTAATCCAACCAAAAGATATGCATGGGGATCCTCCCTAAAGTAGGCACAAGCTTTTTATGCCCTTGCTTAACTTCAAACTAAAGAGTTTGTGGGATCCATGGATGATTAATGATTATAGAAGGTTAAGTACAAAAGCATAAAAGAAACTAACTAAGAATTCCAACACATCAGACCAGGACATTGAAGTAGAACATGAAACCAAAAGTGAAGTGAGACATGAAAATCATAGATGGGTGAGAGAGAGTGGAATGCAGTTCCTAATTAAGGTCACATGAAGCCCCTTGTGGATTTTGCAGTTAAATGACTTAATAGGATCCATCCTTAGTCTAGACCAAAACCAACCATGTTCAATGACTTTGCATCATCATTCTAACACTAGTCCATCCCCTGAGACATAAATGTGCTCCCACAAAACAACCATTATTCTTTATTAGAGAAGAAAATAGAAGTAAGAAGTGAGAAAGGGCCTTAATTAGAGGGGACTAGTTCCATAACTAGTGCTTGTAGTCCATTTATTTTGTTTAAGAGGTGTGCTTTGAATTCCCATCATTTTTCTTTTCTTTTTTTTTAATGGGAACCACACCATGTAAAGATGTATGCATTTATTTTGTCTAAGGGGTGTGCTTTGAATTTTCATCATTTTTTTTCTATTGAGAACCACACCATGCAAAGACTTATTCAACTTCCTTTTATTGGTTGACATGAAATAGTAAGAAATCCATGAAAATACACATGCACCCAAACAAATAGAAAGGTACAAAGAATACTGAATCCCCTTGAAGCCACACCCCATTCAAACCTTTAAACCCTTTCAAATTTTTGAAACTACCAAAGTCACAAATTTTTTAAAGTTTTATTAATGAAAAAAGAACTGGACGTTTCTAGAATAAGGAAAACCATAGAGTTTGTGAATGGGTGGATGTTGTAGACTCACTACCTATTGCATGAAAAAGAAACCATGTTCTAATCATCCATAACAAAATTCAAAGCCAGAAACTAGACGCCAACAATCAAATAACAAGAATATACATACCACCATCAAGCAGTGCATTACTACTGTACTTGGCACTTATTAACAAAAGGTTAGAAAAACATACCAAAATAAAATAAAATATAAACAGTTGTAAAATATCCAAGAAATAGCAAATGTAATAATGATGGTATAAAACAAAGAATTAGAAAAGATTAATAACATGAAAATAAGGAGATGTAAAATAAAGAATGTGTAAAACAAAAAGGTGTAAAACAAAAAATGTGTAAAATAAAAAATTGAAAAATTGAGGAGCTGCTTATATGGTTAGCATGGGTGGCCATCTCCACCATGAATAAGTTGAAAGGAGGAGATCTAAAATATGGAGCATGGTTATCCATTTTATGAGGTGTTTGTTGTATTTACTAGCTTATGCTCATGAAAAGGTTTGAGTTTTTGGATGTTGGCCAACAATTTCTTATGTGGGCTCTTAGGTTTGTAGATCATCATAGACCTAGAAGAAAAAGTTTCATAAATGATGTAATGTCCTTTCCACAACATTTGGAACTTAGTTTGTTGAGGTATGTGTGTGGGGTTCTAGTAGAGAACCTTATCTCTTGGTTGAACTTTTACTTTCTAATTTTGTTGTAGGCCTTGCATAATTCATTAGATGATAGAGATACCAATCAGTTTTCATCTAGCAGGTTGAGATTCATGAGTCTTTCTTTTTTTGCTAGACTCAAGTCAAGGTCAAGATCATAGGCTGTTGAAACTATATGGAGCTCAGATTGAATAGGAAGTGTTGGTAATTTTTTGTACACAAGCTCATAGGGAGAGTAGCCTATAGGAAGTTTCCATATTGAGTGGTAGGCCCAAAGGGCATCATTGAGTTTTGTGCTCTAGTATTTCCTATATTTGCTAACAGTTCTTGTTAGAATTCTTGTGATTTCCCTATTGATAACCTCAACTTGACCATTAGCTTGGGGGTGGTAGGGTCTTGTGAATTTATGTTCAACCCCCAAGCATTGCACGAGCTTTTGAAAAGTAGTGCCTATAAAGTGAGTTTCATTATTAGAAATTAATGACATGAGACACCAAACCTATTTACAACATTTTGTTGTACAAATTGAGCAATAATAGAAGATGTATAGTTGATGATGGCTACTACTTCTACCCATTTTGTACAATAGTAAATAGCAACTATGATGTATGCCTTTCCATGGACCCATGAAATCAATGCCCTAGAGTTGAAGAGTTCTAGTGGTTGAATGCATTGTTGAGGTCCCTCCATTCGAGCAGTTATTCCACCATCTCGTTGGCATTTTTTACAAGAGAAAATGTAATGATGAGCATCCCTGAAGATTGTTGGCCAATAGTACCCTACCATCAAGATTTTAATGGTTATGTATCTCCCAACATAGTTTCCTCCACAAGGACCTTTATGAGCAACTTGGAGAATGTGCAATTCATTAGCATTAGGGACACACCAATGAACTAGGCCATCGATGCAAACCTTGTAGAGTTTTTTGTTGATCTCTAGGAAGTGTTTTACCTAGTAAAGAAACTGCTATTTCTTATGGTGGTCCAACCCTTGTGGCATCTCTTGAGTGAGAAGATAGGTGAGAATGTTATTATACCATTTAGGCTCATTATGAAATTGTTCAATTATAGCCTTGGTAAAGAGAATTTCATTAGGAAACATATTAGATAGTGGATTTTCTTCCTCTTTGTTGTCCCATCATAACCAAAACAAGTGATCAGTGACCACATTCTTAGTATCCTTTTGATCTACCATTGTAAGATCGAATTCTTGCAAGATCACTAGCCATCGTATGACATAGGGGCTCATTGTTGTCTTGTTCATTAGGAAGAAGATGGCACTATGGTCTGTGTGCATAAAAACCTTGTATCCAAGCACATAATGCCTAAACTTCTCTAGAGCAAACACCACTACCATCAACTCTTTTTTTTGTAGTGGTGTAGTTTAGTTATGCATCCACAATGCTTCAACTAGTGTACTGGATGTAATATGGATGTTTCTTATCATCTAACTCAGTAAGCATGACTTTCAAGGCATAATTTGATACATCTATCATGATAGGAATAGTCTAGACCAATCAGGTGCTTGTAGAATTAGAGTTTCTACAAGTTTCTATTTCATCTATTGGAATGCTTTATCGCATTCTATAGTTTAGACAAAGACAACATCTTTCTTTGTTAGCTCTACCAATGATTTTGTGATCTTAGAGAAATTCTCTATGAATCGTCGGTAGTAGCTAGTATGTTCAAGGAATGATTGAACATCTTTGATAGTTTCTGGTTGGCAAGTTATTCCTTGGATGACCCTTATTTTCTCAGGGTCTACCTCAATTCCTACTTGTGATATTCTTTACCCTAATACAATGCCCTTCTAGACCATTAGGTGGCTTTTTTTCCAATTAAGCCACAAGTTGGTTTCAACACATCACTTCATTACTTGCTCAAGGCAGTCTAGGGCTTATTCAAATGTAGCTCCATAAGTAGAGAAGTCATCCATGAAGACTTCCACACCACTACTAATTTGCTATTTAAAAATGCTCAGAACTAGGTGTTGGAATATAGTAGGAGCATTGCATAGACCAAATGGAATCTTACGATATGCAAAAGTCCCCCAAGGACTCATGAATGTTATCTTGGCTTGGTCCTCTACTATAATTTGAATTTGGTTATAGCCACTATAACCATCTAGAAAGTTGTAGTAGTAATGCCCATATATTGTGTCTAGCACTTGATCAACAAATGGCAATGGAAAATAATCTTTGAATGTTTCCATATTCAACAGTTGAAAATCAATAAAAACCCACCACTTGCCACCTTTCTTTGGCATAATTATGAGTGGACTATCCCACTCACTATCCAAAATGAGATAGATGAACCCCACCTTGAGGAGTTGTTTGATTTCCTCCTTGATGATATACTTCAATTTGGGATTCAATTGTCTTTGTGTCTATCTTTTTGGCTTCATGGATGGATTAGTGTAGATGCAATGCTAGCATATCCTAGGATCAATTACTATGAGTTCAAGATATGACCAAGCAAAATTTGTTGACCATTTTTCAACTACCTTCAACATCATCTTTTTCTCCTTTGGAGCAAGATTTGTGTTGATTATGAACAACTTCCCAATTTTCAAAAACACATATTCAATTTCAACTAGTAGCATTTTTAGTTCAAGAGGCTCTTGCTTAAAACTTTTAGAAACTTCCAAATCTCCCTAGTAGGTATCATCATTTGTATCATCAAAGAGTTGGTGATGAACTTTCTCTAGTTCATCCATGCCTATGAAATATGTGCATGTTAGGCTCTTACTCAGTTCCATGCAAACTATGCTACTCTCAGAATCAGCAATCAGCCATTTGATGCCCTCCTCTTTTGTGTTTGCTATGTAAAGACACCTTTGGATTTCTACTTCTATTACATACTACATGCATGTAGAGATAGATGCTTACTTTATGGATTAGAGTTTCTACACACAATTGCACCTTGTGTCAATGTACATTATGCATGGAACTATCTTCTTCTTGATCTTTCTAAATGCATTTTCTTTGGATATTTTCAAGGAAGGATCTCTAATATCCATTCTAGAATAAATGGTGCTCATCCATGCCTTTTCCATGATGATTAGGAAATCCCCTTTATAGTGCTTCACTTTGATCACTAGGAAATTAGTAGGATAAGACCACCCAAAGATAGTGGTCACAATGTCCTCCACCAATTCCAATGGAATAGTGATGGACTAGTCTGCCAATTCTAATCTTATGTTTCTTTTCTTGAAAGAAGGCATGTTCCATGTAATGTACATCTCATGAGAATTTAAATTGACACCAGAACCTAAATCTCGAATAGCCTTACATGGTTCATTCTCAACAATCTACAAATAAATTAGAGGACTTCCAAGATTGACTAATTTCCTAGGAAAGTTTCTAGCATAGATCTAATCAAATATAGTATGAGTAAGCATGATGGCATGGATCTTAGGAAAATTTTTATTTGAAGGGGACTCAAAGGAATTTGACATGGAGAAAGATGAAGGAATATGATTGTCAACTACAGGTGTATTTGAGGGCTTAGGCAGACTATGTGATCAAAAGAAAGGTCTTTCCTTTAATTGAGTATTTGACCCATCTAATTGATGAACTGATTGCAGATTAATAGCCCTAATAGCATTGCATTGCTATGATTGAGCTGGTAGTTCACCCTACATAGGTGGAGTAGGTGGTATCTATGTGGATAGAGGACAAACATGTGCAGGGATAGGAGGGGGATAAGGATAAGAGGTGGCATCCCTTCTTTATTATGAAGAATGAGTTTGATAATAATCAGAAGGGTGGTAGTATGATTGGAAAGTAGAAACATGACTAGAGGAGTCATGTGGAAATAGGGGTTGCTGAACATAGTAACCATATGGATCAAGTTGTCGATAAGGGTATTGCTACCTTGGTGGTGCTAGCTCTCATGATTATGGTTGCCCCCACTATTGATACTTCTCATATGGTTGCAGTGGAGCTCCACTTGGATAATATTTCTATTATTGGTGGAACTACCTAAAATTACCTTAAGGATAAGGTAATATTCTAGAAGTTTTCCTTTGTGTTAGTTGTGGATTTAAAGCATACACCCCAAAATCCTGTAGATGTGACACTATGGGGAAACATTCCTTAGGATGTTCATATTGATAGACTTCACATTCACCATCATCATTTAATTTACTTTCCAAAACCTCCTCTATTGCAACAATATTTCCCTTATCTTTTTGATAAGAACATTCAACTTCCTTGTGCCTCCTATGCTCATGATCACTATCTTATACTTTGGACTCTTCAGCAATTTTTAGAACAGCTTGAAAATCTACTATCCATGGAGTTCCATTACTGATCAACCATGACTATAATTTTAGATTGAAATTTTTGGAGTGGTAAGGTTTTCCTATTCACCAACTCATTAGATGTGGGTTCATCCTCATTTTCATAGAATCAAACCTCCTTTTTGTGAATGGAAGGATCACAATTATACTCTTTTACATTTTCTCTTTTTCATAGTTCATCCTCCTCTTTAGCTATCTAATTGATTCATCTTTGTATTTGATGAGTACTTAATTTTGATAATAATCCTTGAGCATAAAAACCAAGGGTTCTCCTCATTTTTGATCAATGCCCATCTATAATGTGGCAAAGTTGTTCCAACTAAGAATAACAATGGCCAGGACATTTGTGCATTAAGAAATAGTATTAGCCAATGGCAGCATCCAAGGGTTCATGTGTTCCTTGTTTCCATCCATGGATTTTCCTTCTCAAGTTGGACACTTTGAAGTATGTTTGATATTTATCATTAAAGAATTCAAGCATGGTACTCCATTGTTTGATAGATTCTAGCTCTAAGTACTGGTACCAATTCTTTTCTTCTTTGATGAGTGTCCATGGAAACAACTTAAGTTCTTGCCACTCATTCTCTATGTTCTACAAGGAACATGCATCTTGAAAATCTTGGAGATAGTTTTGCAGATCAGATTTATATCCCCCTTTGAATTAAAAAATATTGTTCGTGTCTAGCATTTTGATCTGACTATCCTTCACATGCCTTAAATATATTCTTCCTCTACAATATTAAGCATACTTCAAGTAGCAAGTAGAGGCTCATCGAGAACTTGATCATGGTGCCTATGATGCCCTCTACTACCCCTTCATTCATGGCGATGTGCCTCTCTTGAATGTCCACACCCTTGATCTTGGCTTTCCCAATGGTCCTTTCGATCATTTTAGTCTTATCAGTCATTTTAGTCACCTCCATCATGGTCTCATATCTTGTGGTCATGGTTAGAGCTAGGAGAATAAGATGATGATGATGAAGGAGAAGAGGAAGAAGGACTAGCACCATCATAGCGCCTACTACCACCTCTTTGACAATCACAACCATGATCATGATCTTGTTTCTTATCTACATCCCTACCTTGACTTGCCTCTCCAAATCCTTCTTTGTAATTGGATTCATTCTTATTAGAACTAAAATTTTTCATTTTGGACTACAAGTTCTAGTTTTGACCTCCTTCACTGAAGTCAAAGAAAGGAACTTCACTAAATGGAAAACCCCTAGAGAGGGGTTCTCCACCATCTTGTTGGTACAACAAGAATGGAGAATTATTAAATCTTTTTCCCTTCATATATTCATAGCATTGTTCTAGCTGTTGATCCCATAGATGTTGTGCTTCAGTGGGATGATAATCCTTGGCATCATTATCTTGCACAATATACTTAGCATGATGTTCTTGGAGACCCTATCATATAAGCATTTGTTAGAGAATTGTGAGATAATTGCTCTTGTGAGAAGAAAACATTTTATGTTAGAAAAATAAAAATCATAGTGTGCTTCTAAATACTATTGTAGTAATCTAAATATGTGATATGAATCTAAGGTTTTTTTGAATAATTTAAGTAATTTCACTAGGTTCTAGATAGTTCATGAAATAATTAAAAGACCCTAACAATGGTGCCAATGATGAGCGGCGAGGTACCTCCTACACCCAACCATATGAATCACTAAGGTGTTTATGTTTGATCCAGCTAAATTCCATGGACCTATAGTTATCTAGTACACTAGTTCTTCTAGGAAGTGAAATGGTTGTTGAGAACATTCGTTATCTTCCCAACTACACATGTGAAGCTTAGGGGTATGGTTTAAGTGTAATTGAGGTACATGATTTTTCTTATTTTATGTTTTACAATTTTGATCACCTACAACAAGAATGAAAGGTAATATAATTTAAGATCTAATTCATCTAATACCTAGTAGCCTAACACAAGTAACCATTCCACTTTCCTAGACACATCCTAAACACATATAGTGTTGTTGGACTACCAAATGTTACACATTTCTGGGTTACCAAGTACTATATGTATGCTCGAAGTTGTCATGTTTGTGTTCATTAACAACTGGAGATTTATTGCTTAATTGAAATGCAGTAAAGTAAAGTACATTAAAAGAAACATTAATATATTCTTAGTGCTGCAAGGATTGTCAAAAGAGTTCATTTTTATTCTCGTTACACTACTGTGCTCAGGTACATTATTGTTCAAACAAAGAACCATACACACTCAGACTTCTTCTGCGGGCACTTAGAAAATATTTTAACTTTAGAAAGAATAAACTACAAGAGCTTCACTACTTTGAATAGAGAATACAAATGCTCATGCCAAATTAGGAGCCCAGGTGCTATATTTATAGGCCAGTGTATACCCTATGATGTTGGATACCCAACATCACATCTAGGCTTCAACGTTGGATACCCAACGTCAGAGCAGACAAAAACATGTAAATCATTACTAGGTCATAGTATTATTGTAAGTGTTTGGATTTGCATGCATAGACTTGGCTACTTGGTTAACCATGAGTTGTGAATTTCCTTTGATCACTAAGCATCCTATTTCTAGATCACAAGCTACCATCATTCCTCTAATCAAACCTTCGTACTTCACCATATTGCTGGTACATGGGAATGCGAAAATATAGGTGAAGGATCGGATTTCACCAGATGGAAATGTTCTGATGGCATCAACATTGACTCCATGGGTAGCTAAAGATCTATGAAAGTGCATGACTACCTCATGACCCTTAGGCACATAGCTAACATTTTTAATGTATTTATTGAGGAACTTAGGATCTATGGTTTCTTGATCATCAACAAGTAAAAATGTGAGTTGTAGGACTATAGCTTAAACTTTCATTAAGGATTGAGAGACATAATGAAGGCTCAATTCCATGGTTATGGATTTCCATTGGGCTATATAGCTACTTTCATAGATGTTGGTCATTATGGCTCTAAGTATGTTGTCTTTGCAAATGACATTGACTTGGCTTCTAGGGAGATAGTGTCTTCATTTCTTCAAAGAGAAGACTAGTGTCAGACAATACTTCTCCACCTTAGTGTATTAAGTCTTATGGGCTACTAACAAGTGGCTAAGGTAGTATACAAGCATTTATACTTCATCATCATGTTTCTAACAAAGTAAAGAGGCAATGGATGTATTAGAGATGATTAGGTAGGTGTAAAATTATTTACCCTCTTGCAAAGGATAGACTATCGGTAGTTGTGTCAAATCTTGCTTAAGGTTTTAAAAGGCCTCTTGGCATTTAGCCATCCACTCATAGTGAACTCTTTTCTTAAGAAAGTGTTTCATGGGCTATAACTATCCATAAGCCTAGCGATAAACCTACGAATAAACTGTAATCTTCCTTGTAATCCTCAAAGCTCCTTAAGGTTGGTAGGCATTGCTAATTTTGATATGAGCTTAACCTTATTAGGATCAACATGTATCCCTACTTCAAACACTACAAAGTTAAGCATTTTACTGGTCTTAACACCAAAGATGCACTTCTTAGGATTGAGCCTAAGCTCATATGTGAGGCATCATTTAAGCATAAGATCTAGGTCATTAGCATGGTCATTGGCCATCTTGGACTAAACAACTATCTCATCTATGTAATCATTAAGCACACCTAGCTTGTAATCTTTGAATATATAGGTCATTGCTTGTTGATAGGTTGCTTCAGCATTCTTAAGGACAAATGGCATCATAGTATAGCAAACGGTACCCCATGGAGTCATAAAGATTGTGCTAAGTTTGTGCTCTTGGTTGATCCTAATTTGGTTATATCCCTAGAATCCATCCATAAAGGACAACAAGACATGTCCTGTTGTAGTATCAATAAGTTTGATCAATAATAGGAAAAGGAAAGTCATCCTTAATAGTTACTTTATTTAGGGTTTGAAAATCAATGCAAATACAAATGCTCCCATTTTTCTTAGGGACTACCATTATGTTGGATACCCATTCTACATAGTCGATAGCCCTAATGAAACCAACTTGGTAGAGCTTTGATATTTCATCATAAATTGCTAAGGCCAAATCAGATCTAATTTTGTGCAACTTTTGCAAAACTACTCCAATGCTAGGGTCTAGTATGATGTTGTGCTAGACTAGACATGGGTCTAGGCTTGTCATAACTTCATATGACTAGGAAAATTCCTTTATGTTACTTTGTAGGACCATGGTGATGTCTTGAGCATATTAAGGTTCCATTGAGGAACTTAGTTTAGGGGTTTTCTCCTCACCACTGTGTGTTGTGATGAGAACCTCAACTAGAGAGTCTTCAGTTATGTCATCCACCTCTAAGTCAAGGGTTTTGACTAGGTTTTCAAGTCATGCTAGAGGTTTTTCTATTGAGGCTATATGGTCTACCAAACTCTTAGGCACAAAATCTAGATAATCAGAGTCAATACACCATTCAACATCACCATGAGGTCCATGTAGACACAAAGGTAAATTGATTTGCTCCTAGGTCCTCATACTCTTGATCTTGCATGCTAACCAAATGCATATTAAGTGGCACCTAGGTAAAAGTGAATAAATAATGCTAAAATGCTATAACATTATGCAAAACATGCAAATCTAATGTAATCAAGGCCATCCAAGGTCATCAATGAGGTAAGGACAATTCGACAAAGTGCAATAAAGGCTAACAAAGGATAAGTAAAGGTCAAACTAGGGGAAACATAAGAAAGAAAGCTACAAATGATTAATAAAGATCATAATTTTGCTAGTTTTAGGCCTTAGCGGGCCATGATGCCAATTTAGAATCTTGGTAAAGTACGATGCCAATTTAAGGCGTTAGTAGGCCATGGTCACATGGTGCCAAATGGTAGTTAGAGAAGGTAAAACTCCACTATTTGATACCATTCAAAGGTCAAACAAAGGAAAATAAAGCTATAACAATGAAAATAAAGAAAAAATAAGGTTTTATAAAGGTCATAGAAGGTCAACAAGATTAACAAGGAAACAAAAGTCCAAAAAATAGGACAAAACATTATGTAATAAGGCAAAAATCAAGCAAAATAGGCTATATATTGTAAAATTATCTAATATAGGTAAAACATGGTTATATTTTCCCAGTTTTAGGCCTTAGTAGGCCATTTTTTTAGGCTAAAAGGCTATTAGGTGAGTTCAATAATTAATCATGGTTGTTTCTAGCCTATTTGGACCAAAAAATTAAGTGTTTTGAAGCTTCCATGCTAGGTTCAGCATGGAAATAGGGAACCTCAGCATGGAAACTAAAGGAAATAGTTTTGGATGCTCAAAGGTATAAAATTAATGTTCTAGGACATTCCCAAGGTAGTGTAGAATCAGATCCATCAAAATTGAGCACTTTGGAGGTTTGTAATTGTCAAAAAGTAGGTTATGGAGCCTTCCCGCCATGTTTCCACACTAGCCAACATTAAAGAAAGGGGGCTCTAGATGGAAAACCATAATTCAAGCCAAAATTGAATCAAACATGGTAAAACAAGTATCCAGGACCTAGATCTAGAGGTTGTACATCCTCAAGTTTCATTTTGAGGCAATTTGAGGTATTTTTAGAAGTCAAAACATTTTGAAATGGTTTCCCCCATTTCTTCCATGTTGGGCATAGTATCCCCAGCATGGAAAGATGGGGATAAACTTGTTTTGTAGATCCAAGATAGTTTGGGAGCACTTTGACTGGGTTCCTAGGCCCCTAGGGTTGTAAATCATGATTTTGCAAGTTTCTAGCTAATTTTGGGTATAATTGAAGATCATGCAAGGGAATATAAGGTCTTCCCCCCTGTATAAATGCTAGGGAAGTTACTCTAGCATGGAAGAATTTGGGAATGAATTTTGGAGGTTGAAATGAGGTCAAACAAGAAAAATCTTAAGGCTATGAGGTCGTAGGCTTCTCTAACATAGATCTTTGGCTTCCAGGAGCATCATCTTATAACCAAAAGTGGGAAAGTAGTTTTTCCCCCTTGTTTTCACATTAGGGAAGTTACTCTAGCATGGAAGAAGTAAGAATCCTAGATCTAGGCCCATTTGAATCAAAATCGACCATGCATGTTACCTTTCGAAGTTGCCAGGACCAAGGGCTATGTCTACATGTCAAAATTTGGTAGTTTTGAGTACTCCCAAGTTTCTTTTGAACTTCCTCCATTTTTTCCATATTGGTGCTAGGGAGTGAAATGTGGAAACCTAGGGGTAACCATCTTTTGGTCATCTAGGATAAATTTCTTAAAGTTTGGAGGTTCCAATAACTATTGCTAGTGTTCTAAAGTGAATGTAGGGTCATTTGATGTAATTCCAATGATTTTAGAAGCTCTAAACAAGTCCCTCCTTGAGTTTCCATGCTATGAAGCATGGAGGAAGGGATCCCTAGCATGGAAGAACCATGCATCCTGGATCTAGGCTAGTTTTGACCTCAATTGATTATGCATGTGAGCTCACAATGTTACTAGGGTCAAGGACTAGGGTTTCATGTCAAATTTTGGCACTTTTGAGTACTTATGAGAATTTTTTGGGCTTCCCCTCTTTTCACCACACTGGGATTAAGATGCTTAATGTGAAAAACTAGGGAAAATCATTTTTTGGCCATTTAACATTAGTTTCTTAAAGTTTGAAGGCTCTAGAGGATGTCAACAAGGTCCTAGAGTGACTATAAGGTCATTTGTCATCATTCTAAGGCATTAAGGAGCTTCAAACAAGTCCTCCCTTGAGTTTTCATATTGGGAAACATGGAGGGATAGATCCCTAGCATGAAGGAATCCTAAATCTTAGATGAAGGAATCCTAAATCTTAGATTTGGGCCAATTTTAATCTCAATCAACCATGCATGTTAGCCTTTGGGGCTACTGGGATCGAGGGCTAGGATTTGGAGATAAGACTGGTTACTTTGGAAGTCTTCTAGGTGGTTTTTGAGATTTCCCCTCTTTTCCATACTAGGGATGGTATGACCAACATGGAAAACTAGAGGGAAATAGATTTTTACCTTTTTGCATCATTTTTTGTCATGCATATAGGTCTTTGAGGTTACTAGTGATGATTAACAATGCTTGGTGTTAAAATCACTATTTCAAAGGTTTCCAAGTGGTTCATGGATTTTTTTCCTTTTTTTCTCACATTAGGGTTTCCATGCTCAATGTGGAAAATTATGGGAAAATGTTTTCTAGCTTCTTAGTATCAATTTTAACTAGTTTGAAGGTCTTAAGATGTGCATACAAGGTTTTAGGACAATCACAGGGCTTTTTGGTGTTCATTCAAGGTCCTTGAAGGCTATATTAGAGTGCCCCCAAAGTTCCTCCATTTTTTTCATGTTGTGCAATGTGGAAGAAGTGACTCTCTAGCATGGAAGAATTAGAAACCCTAATTTTTACCTTTTTCCATTATTTTAGGCTATGCATACAGGCTTCTAAGGTTCCTGGTACTGGCCATCAATGTCTAAGGTCAAAATCTAGTCATTTTGAAGGCTATCAGAGGGTTTTCAAGCTTCTCCCCCTTCCATCCACATTGAGGTTGGGAGGCTCAGCATGGAAGAGGTCTCATCCAACCAAGAAATTTAGATCTAGACCAGATTGACAACCAATCAACCATGCATGTCAACCTCCAAGGTTACCAGTGTTGACAATCAAAGCTAGGTGTTAAGATCCATCAGTTTGGAGACTTCTGAGTGCCTCTTATAGTCTCCCATCTTTCTTCTATGCTGGGCATGGTGGTCCCACCATGGATGAGATGGTGATGGTATTTTTATATCATATTTGACCACTTTTGAGGCTTTCAAAAGCTCCAGATGATTCCAGCAAGGTTTAGGGGTCATCGAGCATTAAGAAATAGTTACTAGGTAATCAATTTAGGTAATTGTTTGCTTCCGCCAATCCATCCATGATGAAGGTAAGATTCTCAACGTGGATGAAGCATCCCCTATCATGGAAACACAAAATATTAAAGTTTCAACTAGATTCGACTTGGTTTTGTAAGGTTCTGAGGTTGCTGGAGATGCTTAGAGGGATTCTAGGTCATGTGGCACCCACTTTGAGTTTAAACTTGGGCTAGATGGGTACTAGGAGGTAGGGATAGGAGTTACCCCTCTTCTTCCATGATGGGCACTATTTCCCTAGCATGGAAACCCATGGTGTCTAGCTTCATTCATGTCTCTTCCATTTTTGGAAAACCAGGGTTGAAAAAGGTAGGCTTGGATTACCAAAAATAGCAAAATAGTTATATTTTAATGACTTTATGAAATAGGAGGCATCTTTCCACACTAGGCATTGTATCCCTAGCATGGATGCATGGGAGTTAAGGTTGAAATATGTTTCTAAGTGTCAAAATTAGAAAAACACTTAGCATTGATGTAATTTTTGGGCAAGAGAGAAGGCGTAGGATGGGGCCCACAATCCAAAAATTTAAAATTTTGAAAAGTGAAGTTGTTTTACAAAAAAAATCAATGTGAACTACACTTTCATAAATTTTCAATTTATTGCACTTGGAATTATGGTGCACTGAATTAGTAGCTGGGGTTTCAAGGTGTGCATTTAGGTTTTAGATGAGTTTTATATGTTTAGAGTTTGCAAGTTTTAATCATTATAAAATAACGCATTGGGGGAGATTTTTTTATGGTTTGAATTTATCATGGAAGCTTTCCAACCTTCTAATACTTAGCGTAGAACCTTCATCCTTCTCTTTTTCCAACTACACTTAGCATTGAGCCTACCATGGCCCCAAAGCAACATGGAGGAAAGAGTTGAAACCCTATGATCTAGAAGGTGGATGAACATGACTGGGAGCTACAAGAAGTACTTAGGGCCAGTTCCATGTAGGCTTCTTCTATTATTTCTCCAAGGTAGATAGTTCTACCTATTTTTGTGTTTGTTTTCTCTGGATTTCCTAGATTTTTATTTCGTATGTGTTAAAGCCATTATTTTTTCAAATCTACTTTGCTGGA
The DNA here is from genome assembly GCA_015680685.1 of Gnetum montanum. Classification (NCBI taxonomy): domain Eukaryota; kingdom Viridiplantae; phylum Streptophyta; class Gnetopsida; order Gnetales; family Gnetaceae; genus Gnetum; species Gnetum montanum. The sequence continues at coordinate 634,832 of MNCI01037953.1, forward strand.
GGGACTAAAATGGAATTTAAATGAAATACCACCTTGTATTTTTGCTACTCCCATGTAGATCTATATATTTTTCATTACTTTAGCTATTGTAAAATCAATTTTGAAAATAGGACTTGCTGTTTCATGTTTTTTTCCAAAAGTTTTGGGTTGTGGCCATTTTTTTAGATCTAGGCCTTAGGATTTATTCAAATTAAATTTCAAAAAAATATACCCATTATTTTGGTGTAAATTTTAATGGGTTTCAATGGTTCTGGCTATTTTGACTATCTCCAAGGCCATATGAAATCTAGGTTTTAAAATTTTTTGAAGTTTTGACATGAAAAAACAAGCAACATTATGTATTTTTTTAGGAGAACGACTATACATTTATGAAATTGAAGGTTCTGGGTTCATAGTCTTCATATAGGGTTTTAAAGGGATGTTTTCTCATTTAATTTGGATTCATAATGATGAAGATATGGTTGTTTTCCTAACATTGTGTAGTTAGGTTGTTTGTGCCACTTTTCTAAGTTCATGTAATTTTACAAATTTTTTCCAAGAAAACGGAAAAGGATTTCAATTTTTTATAAGCATGGATGCATAGGACATGATTTAGTCTTTTAAATAGTGGTGAAATCACTCCATTTGAGGCTCAAAAAATTTTTGGAAAATTTTTTACCAACCTTGTGTGAAAAGGGCTAAATGTTGACATCTATGGTTTTGGCTACATTTGGTTATGTTTTATGCAAATGTGGTTACATATTTTTAGTTATAATGGTCATGGCTATGAGGTTCATATCTCAAAATTCTTTTCAAGTTGGAACCACTAAAATCAAAGCCCAAATGAATTTTTAATGAATTTTTTGGATATGGTTGTGTGAACAAGGCAAAATTATGGTTGTAGCACATTACCCATTTGGAAATGAAAGTGGTTGATATGTATAACTTATGTTTTTATTTTTTCAACATGTAAAAATAATGCTTAAGTTTGATTTTTAGGAATAGTAAAAGATTTTTCTATTTTTAGCTAGCTTCTACTATGCCTACATGGTTTTTTCTAAGTTTATGATGCTTTTTCTAAATTTGTGCATAGTTTAGATGTTTTTTATTTCAAAATTTATGCATATTTTGCATAATTTACATGTTTCTTATAAAATTTGTACATAGTTTAGATGTTTTTTCCAAATTTATGCATACTTTTCATAATTTAGATGTTTCAAAAAAATTTAGAAATTTTTAGAAATTTTTAAAAAAAATTTAAGAGATCTTGTACGTCAAGGGAAAGAATGGGGAGGCTAAGAGAAATACTGAAGAAACTATAAAACAAAAAAACTATTAGACAGAAAGTAATAGAAAGCTCAAAGCATTGCACAACGTCTGTTGTTACATAAAACATTTTCAGGGACTTGCACCCCTCATCAGTGTGTTTAGGTAATGCAGCGAGGCAACAGAAGCTACAAAGGAAAGGGAATGAGCATGCTAGTACATGTATAAATAGGGTCCCAACTTCTAAAATTGGAAACTCCTGCTCATTTAAATTAGAAACTCCCACTCATTAAAATTAGAGCAGGCCCCACTTGTCATAGGCGAGATGGGGGTGGGACGATGTACTGAAAAAACTATTACAGAATAGTATTTTAAAGGCAAACATAAAACATTCAAAAAATTAGATCTAATGGTAGAGCTAAAGGGTGTTAAGGGTTTAGGGAAACCCTCGTGTTTAAATGGTGGACATGAGGGGTCTGACACCAAAGAATTCCATGCATGCAAGCATTCGACTAAAATAGCAATGAACAAGAGTCTTCAATAGCAATGAAGAGATGAGCAACAATGACACTGAAGAAGAAATAGCTAGAGGTTGTGAGGAAACTGAGGAAAAAATCTTTAGAAGAAACCACAACCAAGAAGACCAATGTAAGCTGAGCGGTGGTCAAGAAACGAATTAGAAAGAAACATGTTGTGGTCTGGATAATCTTGCAACGCAATCAAAACCCACGGAGAACCTGAAAAAGGATTAAAACCTAACCAAAAAGAGAAAAAAATATGAAAATGGTTAGAATCCAAAGAACAGCAAAAGACACTGTCTAGCAAGGCTCAACAATTCCAAGGCATCAAGATAGAGAGAAAAAATTTTAGAAATTTTTGAAGAGATCTTGTGCACCAAGGAAAATAACGGGGAGGCTGAGAGAAATACTGAAGCAATTGTAAAACAGAAAAATTGTTAAATAGAAAGTAATAGAAAGCTCAAAGCATTGCATAACGTCTATTCTGACACAAAAAAATTTTGGGGACTTGCACCCCTCATCAGCGTGTTTAGGCAATGCGGCCAGGTAGCTGAATCTGCAAAGGCAAGGGAATGAGCATGCTAATACATGTATAAATAGGGTGCCAACTTCTAAAATTAGAAAACTCCCGCTCATTAAAATTAGAGTGGGCCCCACTCGTCATAGGCGAGATGGGGTGGGACAATGTACTGACAAAACTATTACATAATAGTATTTCAAAGGTGAACATGAAACATTCAACAAATCAAATCTTTTTGGCAGAGCCGAAGGGTGTTTAGGGTTTAGGGGAACCCTCATGTTTGAATGGTGGACATGAGGGGTCCAACACCAAAGAATGTCATGCACACAAACGTCCAATTGAAAACAACAATGAACAAAGATCTTCAAGAGCAATGAAGAGATGAGCTGCAATGATGTTGGAGAAGAAACAACTAGAGGTTATGATGAAACTGTAGAAAACACCTTCAAAAGAAACCACAACCAAGAAGACCAATGTAAGCAGGGCGGTTGTCAGAACACGGATAAAAAAAGAAACATGTTGTGGTCCGCATGGTGTGTAGTGTCTTTTATGGAGTGGGACCCCAGTGGAGACATGGAGATAGATTCCTTGCCTTAGCTTTCCTCTAATGTATCTAGTGTACCTGTGAAGTTGTACGAGACTACTACTGATTTAGCAATGTCATGTGCAAAAACTTCATGGAAGCTAGAGAGGTTCAATGAATTGCTATGGAAGGAAGTTGAGGTCCTAAGGGAAAATAATCAATGGTAAGTGAATACAATTAGAGATCTTTGAGACCATAAGGCCTTTGTGGAAGCCTAAGTGGCTAACCTAGAAAAAATATAGACTAAGGAGATCACACGGGCCTACTACTAGCGTTTCATTCAAGAAAAAGTAGTGGTCGTATGGGAGATGGCAGAACAACATATGTAGATAGACCTCATCTTCCAAAAGGTTGAGTATTGGAAGGATAATTGTGCTTGGGTCTTGAAGTGGGGTAAGACACAAAAGATCTACAAGTGATAGTACAAGGTAGATTGTGGGGCCTACCTAGAGTGGCTCAAGAAGGAGTTAGTCCAATAATGCAAGAGAGAGCTATTCATCCATGGGATCTAGGTAGAGAGTTATCAAGTTTTTTAAAGTAATTTCAAGGTGGAGTAATCCCCTACTCTTTAGACTACCATTGTTGTAGGTGAGACCTCTATAGTTGCTACTACACAGGAGCCTCCTACTTGGACTCCTATAAACATGATTAACATTCTCTTTGGCATTGATCTTGGGAATCTTGACTAGGTTAACATGACGAAGGATCAAATTCTCCATCATTGGGAGGAAGGCCTTACCCATCTAACCTCAAATGTAATGGAGCTATAATCTCCATGGGTTTGATATATTTTATGTTTTAGTTTTTGTTTTAAGTCATGATTTTGGCTATGGGTTACTAACTGGCAATGTGTTGTTACATTCCAAACCTTAAGAGACATTGCTGGCTCCAGAGGTGAGGGTGGGAATGACCCATCACTTCCTCCTCTAGATGCTACTCAATAGCCTCCATTAATTTAGCTTTTCGCCTATTTGTTTTTGTTTTTATGTTGATGGCTATGATTATCCAAGACTATGTTGTAGATGATTATTATTCTTGAACATTTTTGCCACATAGTATGGCCATGGCTATGTATGGATATGGACACTTTAACTTTAAATTTGAATATTTGATTTCATTTTTGGCTATATATTATGTTGTATTAAACATTGTAAAAGTTTGAGAATGACTATGTTGACTTTTTAGTTATAGAATCAAATGGCTAATCGATGCAATAATAGGCTAAGAAAAGAGAGATATAATAATAAAAGAGATGTTTGTTAGTTTTAGGCCATTACAAGCATAGGCTATATAGTTTTGTGAATTTAAGGCCATGATGGGCTATGATGCATTGAGGTTACTTTTACTAGTTTAGGACCATGGTGGGTCACATTGCATTATTTTGATAGATTTTTCCAATTTAAGGTCATGGCAAGCCTTCATGCTAATTTAAGGTATTAGTAGACCATAATGCTAGTTTAACGTCTTAGCGGATAGGTTATGAAAAAGATGTATATTGATAAAAAATTTTCAATGTTTATAACATAAGTAAAAGTAATTAAAGGTTGTAGAAAATAGGTAAAAACACAAACAAACTTAGGCTACATGCATTGTCTACATATAAAAAGATATAATAAACTACAAAGGAAAAGTAAGGCTACATGGCTATCAATGCATCTAGTCATAGGGGCATGGAAAGGTTAAGGTAAACTTTACTTGTGGAGATTCTTCCTAATCTTTGCAAGATTAGGAAGTGAGTAAGGCCTACTCTACACAAGCTTATATTTATCATCCCCTTCATTTATGATGTTAAATGGGAATTCATCCCATAATGCATCCCATTGCTTATCATTGTCATCATTGGCTTTCTTGGATTGTTGCTCCTCATGGCTAGGAGCTTCTTCTTGAAGCTCGACTTCAGACCCTTGCTCTATGTCTATATTGTTAACAACTAGGGGATTTTTGTTATCACCATGAATGATGATTTCATGTCCCTTACAAGAAAGGTGAATTTCTTTATGGATGGAAGAGGAGGTCATGGGTGTATCTATTCCACCCATAAAGAAATTCACCTTGTAATTGAGCAAACCAAGGTCTTCCTAGGATTAGGCTAAATCTTGGTGTCTATTCCACCACCAAGAAGCTGGAGATTATGGGGAATTACTCGCCAGCTACAAAATCCAAGGATATAGATACCTTGATAGCAAATCTTAATCCATTGAAGGACTTAAGAGCTGCAGTGATTGTAAGTTGTATTTGTTTAGTTAGTCCCAAACATTCAATGATGGTGCATGGGATGATGTTACTTACAACTCCATCATCAACATGCAACTAAAGTATTTAAAATTTTCCTATGAATATGGTTATGAATAATGGAGCTGTAGTTTCTTTGTCATTTTAAGGATTAACTTTAATTTCACTATAACAAAATAAAGGGTGCATTGACTTCACCTCCTTTGGTAAGAGAGGAATCATCACTGCATGGATGGATTCCTCATTAGTATACATATCCTAACTAATGGGGATGAAGTTCAACATTTTTACTAGCACCTCATGATGTGTGATAGAAGTCTTGATCAGGTCATATAAGCTTAGAGTTGTGTTTTTTTACATGAGGGATTACCTAACTTGGTCCATTACACCAAGGAATTTTTTATAGTTTGTTGTGGGCTTGTCACCCTAGTTGTGCTTTAATTTCTCCATGTATTCCAAAATTTGAACTTCATCTTTAGGTTGTGGTTGTTGTAGCTCTTCCTTGTTGTTTTGGTTATGGGCATCAGTGTCCTTCTATGGCTTGTTTGTTGAAGGGGTTAGGGTAGAGGAGGTCATGGGTGTATCTAAAATGGAAGTGGACTTCAGTGGGCCCATTTCCTTTTATTTCTCCATTAGCTTGTTACCCTTGTTTTCAAGCTTTTTGCTTATGCTTCTTCCTTTGTTTGGCTAAAGTTTTTTTATTGTAAGTCATTGGCTATGAGGAAGAGGTAGTAGCATTAGCTATCATAGGATCTCGGTGCACTATTCATTGGGCTACAACTAGTTGGGTTGTATTGGGTTTGAAGACCTTAATAACTAAAGGTTTCCTTAGAGGCATTTGTGATGGTACTCTTATGGAAAAAGGAGTTCTTGAGCTATGGAAAGTTGAAGAATCCCTTTCATCTTATAGGGGTACTTGAATCATAAATGGTTCTCTTGTAGGTCTCTAATTGTTATCAATGTTGAATGTTGAAATAACATAAGGGCTATCATTAGCATTCAATGAGCCCTTGTAGACTTGCATTGATTGGTTTTGTGGTTGAACTAGGTTGAAAGCATCTAATACTAGCTCCTCCCTATTTATCATCCTCTATAGGTCATCCTTTAGTGCAAGGTAGAAGTCTATGTCATGACTTGGCAGTTGATGATAATGGTAGAAGTGGTCTATTTTAAAGTATTTAGGCAACTATGGATCATCCTTCATTGCCCAAGTGGGGTCCTTGGCTATTTTTCATAATTTCTCATGTTTCTTTCTAGTGGCTTTAGTCATGTGTTTGTGTTCCATGTGCCCACCTTTTAATAGTTGGTCTAACAACTATGATGGTTTCTTAGTTAAGGTAGTGTATTTGGACCTGTCCTTTCTTTCAAAGTTAAGTCTGGTTATTGTTAATCCAGAGGCCCTAGAGATTGATGATTGGTTATTATGGTCATTAGTAGGTACCTTGGATGGATTGGCCTTTAGTCCTTGGTTTATAGTCTTTGTTTCTTTTGTCATAGTTTCTATGGTCATGTTGTTTTGTTTGCTCTTTCCCTTATCTCTTTGAATGTGTTGGTATTTATATGCTATATAGGTTGGATCATGACTAGCCTCAAAAACATCCTCTATATTTTTAGTTTGAGAGAATGCTAGGCTAAGGGACTGTGAGTCAAGGTAGTAGAGTTTAGACTTGATGAAGTCACTAACTTCTCCCTCAAATATGGCTAACAAGTGGGCTTTGACTATAGGCTTTGGTATTTTGTTCAGTAATCCATTCCATCACTAGATTAACTTCTATATAGGTTCTAAGGGCCCCTACCTGATCTTCATTTATTGTTTAAGCATTGTGTCAAGCTTCAAGTTATACTTGAAGCAATTGACAAACTAGGATACTAAGTCCTCTAAAGAGGATATGGACCCCCTAGGCAATGCATGATACCAATCAAGTGCTTTCCAAGGAAAAGACATAGGGAAAATCCCCATGATTGTATGAGGCCATGGCTATAAGAGTAAAAATTTGGATCGAAATGTAATAAGGTGACCATTAGGATCATCATTTTCATTATATTTGCTAAATTAGGAAATAGCGACACCAAGAAGAACTATCAAGGGTGGGACTACAAGACTTATGGGATCATCCTAGTAGAAGTTCTTAATCTTAACAATTTATGAGGTAGAGGCTTTAAGCATTTTTAACTCCTCCATGAGGTCCTGGATCATTTGGAAGGCTTGATCTAGACCATGTGGTGACCTTGTTGGTTGTGGAGTTGGCACATATGGCTATGACATTTGTTATGAGGCTTTTGGCCTCATTATGGGTTGTAAGATGGAAGAAAGAGGTTGTGTCACAATTGTAGATTGTGGGCCAAATAAAGAAAAAGATGTTTATGTCAGTACTTAAGGCAAAAATAGGATAAAGAAGGTATGTCATCCTTGTGTAATTCATGTTTCTTGGAAATGCTATCTCCCTTAAGGTAGCATTTACTAGAAATCCTATCTAATAAATTAGTGCTTCAATCTAGATGTTTGTATTGATTGACAAACTAACAAATTCAATATAGCAGGTTCAAGCAGCTAGTCCTTACTAACTCACTAAGATAGATCCAAGCAGAAGGCATCAATAGCAACTCTATTCTACCACCAAATAGCATCACATTGCTACATGACATAAGTAGAAAACCCCCCTCACCACTAAGACTAAGAAAGATGGTCCCTAAGCCGAGGAATCAATCTCTCACCTTGCCAACACCCTAACTCATGGGCTTCAAACCTAGAAGCACCCATATGAAGAAATGTTATATTGCATAAGCACTTGGGGGTAACTCAGGGACTCATTCCCCTTATTTCGTTTGGGGAATCTCCCATTGGAAAATTCCTATTTCACTAGGTAACTTGGGGACTCATTCCCCGCATTAGTAAAATGCACTTTTGCTTTTACTTTTGGGTCAAAGTGAGGTGTGCCCCTATGGGTGGTCCCTATGAGGCAAGTCACTTAGGGTTCCATGGTGGATCCCATGCGAGTAGTTAATGGATTTGTGATGGTAAAAACCACCATCAATGATTCCATATATCAAGAATATGTTGTAAATTACATTGATGTATTATCATTTCTTATTTCTGGCATTGGTTGAGTTTGATGTGTGGCTATAACTAGCATGGGATCTACCGTAGTAGGATAGGAAGAAGTGGAAGATGGTGGCACCATGCCCATAGACAAAATAAAAGCATTAGAGGAGGGTATTTTGACCTTGTGGGATTTTTGTTGGAATAGTCAGCCCAAGATGTTTTCAAGTTCAAATTCTACCTTAAATTCATTCTCCTCTTCCTATTGTTCCATAGAGCTATTCTTGTCATCTTTCTCTTCTATGGTAATCAATTAAGCTAGGATGCTAGCATAGTTTTCATTAAGGGAAATTTGGTCATATGGGGAAGGGATGTACTCCTTCCCACTCTTGTGTATGAGATCAAACTCTCTCTTGGCCTATACTTCCATGCATGAAATTAGTATGTCTACATGTATTTTAGTACAAATGAAGTTATAACTATCTTCATTTATGGCTACAAAATCAAGACTCTCCCCTCTAGCCCTCAAATATCACCTAAACTTAATGATGGTAGGCCTTTGGGGTCATAAACCCTCATGGCTTATTGGCTATGATCTTTGCTAGTGAGGGTGAAGGACAATTTGGTGTACTATTGGAAAGACACGGCTATAGTGTTGAGAATGGCTTAAAATAGTCTATAAATGGTAATATAGAAGTAAATTCTAGTAAATCTAATTCAAAAACTTTTAAAGCAAATGAAAATGACAAAAATGAGGTACTTACTATAATTAGTAAGTGGGGTATAAGAGGGGTTTACCCCCTTACCAAGAATGGAAAGTTGGAAACATTGGTATCAAGCCTCATCCAAGTTGGCCTTCCAACTACCTCTATGTTGGGTATGATAGGGTGGAAGAAGGGGGGTGAGATAATGGAAATATCACACCTTCTAACTCAACGTTGATGAGGGGAAAGGTTGAAAACCAAAGTGAAAAGTTTGGATTTTTCTACTAAGAATTGGTTTTAGTAGGATGCCAATTCTCTCAACTTGAAAAAATGGGGGGAAGCTAACTTCTAGAAGTTTGGTAATTTCTAGAAGAGCTACATCACCCATTTTAGAAATTTAAAGAAAATTGGTACCAAACTTCAAAAGGATGGAAAAGCTTCAACATTGGCCTTGGAGAAAAAAAATTTGCAACAAGTGCTATGAAAAGTCATCACCCAACCACTTGCAACTTCCACACTATAGTTTTGGTCATAGGGGGGAAGGGGCAACGTTGATCTTTTAGGAGTTTCAGCTATAAAAATATGGGAAAAGGATTTTAATTTGTAATTTTGGTTTTGGAGAAGTTTGTGTTAAGCATCTCCCCAACTGGGCTTTCCAACTACTTCTACACTGGGTATGGTAGGGGAAAAGAAGGGGGGGTGAGCTAATGGGAATCTCACACCTCCTAACCTAGCATTGACAATGGAAAAGGTTGAAAAATCAAAGTGGAAGGTTGGTATTTCTTTAAGAAAATTTCTTTTAGCATTCTACCAACTTTCTCCACTTGGAAAGATGGGGGGGTTGTGGTGGGAAGCCAACTTCCAAAAGTTGGATTGCTTCTAGAAGGGTTGAACCACCACTTTAGAAACTGGAGAAATTGGCTAAGAAATTCACAATAGTTATTGTGAAATTTCAGCACCCAAACCACCTGTAGCTTCCATGTTAAGGTTTCTTCTACATGGGAATTTTGGCATCCAAGGGTGATAAGGAAATTCACCAAAAAGAATCAATGTTGGATTTAGAAATTCACAGAAATTGCTGTAAAAATTTCAAAGTCCAAACACCTGCCACTCCCACATTGGGTTTTGGGAGTAGAGGAGGATGAACTGCAGTGTTGATTGTGAGGTAGATTCAAAGGTTTTTGCAACAAAAATCAAGGAAAAGCATGTAAATGACAATGTTGGAAATGGAGAAGAACATATTTGGCCATAGAATTTAGGCGAATGCCCTCCTAGCAACAAGAGAAACTATTGTGACTAAAAACCTTGATCATTGAAAAAATAGAAGATCCTCAATGCAATAGTTACTCAACCTATGAATCCCCAAGGCCTCCATAGGAAAAATGGGATTTAGGGTGCCTTGGTTGGTTCAACAAATCAACGAAGAACTTACGGAATGCAAAGCATCGTGAACAAAATGAAAAATCAATAGTAGATCTAAATGATGCACAGATAATAAACAAATGTATTTTCTATACAAAACCCAAAACTTAAAACCTCATTGACAAATAATAAATAATAAGTTAGAGAAATGTGTACAAATGGTGCCTGAATGAGTAGCCAAAGGGGGAGTTTACTAGTGTAGGAGTTCAAAGCTCATTGAAGCTGATGCAATCTGCTCCATGATCTAGATGCTAAGGCACTTCTGATGCTTTCAAAACTTCCTCAATTGTAACCTCAAATTTGCAACATTGTCTATGATGAGGGTTGAGAAGTGTGAAAAATCTGAGCTCCCAAAATGCTCTATGTTGGAAGTTGGAAATCCCAGGAGTGCAATGTGGAGCTTGAAAATTTACAAATCCCCAAGGTAATTATAAGGCCACAAGGTCACAGGGTATCTACATTAGGTTCAAGAGAATACAATTATGGAAACTTGTAAAAACAAATTCTTGAATGCTTGAGAATGCCCAAGTGTAGAACTATGAATAATTTTGTGTGCAAATGTGTGTAACTATCAAAGTTTTTGAATGCTAAAAGTTGCTGAACTTTTTTTGAAAATTACTAAACCACCAAAGTGTGTGTCACTACCAAAAGTGTTTCAATGCTAAAAGTTGTTGAACTTTTTTGAAAATTGCTGAATCGCCAAAGTGTGTGTTAATGCCAAAAATGTTGAACCTATAAATGGTGTTTGAGGTTGATTTTTATAGGTTTTGGGCCATGAATGGGGCTGAAAATTAGTTGTAAATGGTAGTAGATTGGCTATAAATTGGCTGCCAAATTCAAGTGAGATGGGTACTTGAATTTGTGGGTTTACTATAGATAGTAAGTGCTTCCCTGCATGGTCATTTTGTTTACTATAAATAGTAATTGAAGCATACCTTTCACACTGCAGATGAATCTTCCACACTAAGCTCTCCACCATGCTTGCTGAAGTGGTTGGTAAACATTAAAGTACATGAAGTAATGAATTTTATCTTTTGTGGCTTCCACACTGGGGGGATGCAATTTTCAATGTTGGGGGTGAAGACTTCATGTTGGGGGAAGCTTTCGTGCTAAGGGGGGAAGGTTTTCAAGTTGTTCATGTTGTCTCCATGCTAAAGGGAGAAAGTTTCCAAAACACACACCCCCCCCCCCCCCCCCCCCCCCCCCCCCCCCCCCCCCCCCCCCCCCCCCCCCCCCCCCCCCCNTGCATGTGTTTTCAACGTAGAAAAGTGTATACCCCCCATAAAACCCATCAAATTGTCTTTTTTGGCCTTCCAAAAGGCATTTTTGACCCTCCAAGCCTAAATATAGATACTAGGTGACTTTTTTCACTTGGGGAATGAGGCTTTGACCACTTATGATGCATTTTTTAGCCTCAAAAGTATAAAGTATGTGAAATTACCCACTGTGGATTACAATCTTCACATTTACAATGAAGTTTTACCTCAAGGTTCATTGGGTGAAAGCTACATGATGAAGATTGACTATAACATGCAAATTTTTGTAGTGTTTCAAGTAGTTACCTCATTTTTAATGACAATCCTACTATACTACCAAAACTTGCTGTGTAAAACAACATGTACGAGTCTTTATTTTGGCTAGATAATAATTGTCAAAAATTGCATACAACAAAGTTGCCAAAGATTTGACAATTTTTGATTGAAACACCAAGGGAACATACTTTAAAAAATCAAAAGCTATTTCAGTCCTATCAAAATACCAAATATTTTTTTAAAAAGCCTCCCTTGCATTCTACCCTTGAAGCCTTTTTATAGTGGCTTCAAGGTAGTTATAATCATTATTGAGGTTGGTAGTTACAACCACAATGGATACTATGAAGCTATAGTTGACAAGTGCTTAGTAGTTACAACTACAATGGTAGTTAATTGTAACTACTATAGAGAAAATAGGTATGGTGGCCAAATGCCCCATTTTTTCCTAAATAATAGTTTTTTAATGCATAGAGCTAAACTGATTATATTAATGGTTACACTCTCAATAGAAAAAATAATCTCTAGAGTATGATGTTTCCTAAGGTCATGTCCCTCTACACATGAAATGTGCCACATTTACAAGCAAATCATGGACCCAAAGGATTTTTCTTTTACCTTAGACTTTAAATCAATTTAATGAGACATTTGACAATCAAAACCCTCCTATTCAAAGTTGTACATCTCCTCCACTACCACTGAATCATCTGTCACATCTACTATCACATAGGAATCACTCAACTATAGGGAGACATGTCCATATCCGTTGGCAGATTATGTGTTGACAGAATTGACACCTCATTCCTGCTCAATTTTGTGAAAAGGCAAGTGATCACTCCTAAAAATTTGATCATAACCTCCTTTGTGGCCACTTGCGATAGTAAAAATTCAAACTATAGTGCTAGTAGACAAACCAAGGTCTCTGGAGTATTATTGATAGCTATCAAGGAGTAGCTGTGATCAGAGTTGAAGGTGGTCTTTAAAGCATTGGCCTACTGGTGACTTTGATGTGCATGATGCTCTTGAAACCTTTTCCATCGCTGTCAAATGTCAAGAAACTATTGTGCTCAAACTTCATGGTCACAAAACATGACTCTAGAAATAGCCATGATGGAAGCATGCTAAAATCTGACCACCATGCCAACATCATGGATGCCATGTTACTACCATAGATATAAGCGGTATTGAACTCAGTAGTGGTTGGATGGTTTTTATTGATGAGGGTGAAGGTCCTGTTAATGACAAGTTTCCTGCCACCATGAATCAAAACCCTACCATTGTGTCTTGTGATGTTGCCCTATGGTGCTCTACATCCAGATGTCATTGCCATTTATTCTAGTTCTGATGTTAGGGGTAAATCTAGCATGTCTTAACTTGAATCCATTTGTCTATTTATTTTCATTCTTAGATTTGTACAAGGGATTTGTTTTTTTACAGATAATTGTAGAATCACGATTACGGTTAGCAACGAACCATTTGCACACTTATGTGCTCATTTCCTGGTAATTGATGTTTGAGTAATCCCCTGTTCTCCAAATTTTAGGGCTTTTATTCAACTTGTTTAATCAACTATAAAAATATTGTCCAGATTCAAATTTCTAAATCCACATTTGTTGTTCTTAGTTATGGATTGTACACACTACAAATCTTCTGTAGGAACTTGAATAATGGGAAGAATATGAATAACAATTTTTTTTATTTTATTTTTTTCTTTATCAGAATGTTATGTGATTCTTACTTTTCAACTTGAATTTTTCATTTTAATTAAATATGGGTATTGCACATCTATTTCTTGCTTGGTGGCATCAAGAACAGAACTCAAAATTTATTATATCTCTTTAATTTTTAAAATTCAAAATAGACCATAAAATAAACAAAATTACATTTTTATGGTCGTTCCATCAAATGGTCAAATGTGACAACACTAGGTTGCATAGGTGTAATGATATATTCAATAACCTTCTAAATTTGACAAGCCATGCATTTTGCTAAAATTTTATAAGTATTATTAAGAAGAGTAATACACATTCAATTACCATTTTATTAAATATTTCTATTATTAGGAAGGAGATGAATCACAATTATATTAATATTTTTACCCAAAAAAAAATTTTAATGGCTTCTTACAATGTCTCAATGCTTATTAAAAAATTTAATATTATAATGATCAAATCCTATAGCTTTATCATCTTCTAAACTACATGTTTTTTCTTTGATTTTTTTTCTATAATTTCTAATTCAAAAATACTTCAATGTGCTTTTGTTATAAGATGAGGAATAATGATACTAGAGGCCTAGAATGATTCCTCGCTAAAATCTTCAAAAGAAAAATGTTTTGCTAAAGACTATTAATAGTATTAGGATCTATAATGATAGAATCATTAATATAAAGTTATTCTAGTTTAGGTACTTGACCCTTTCCTTTAAGAAATTTAAAAAATACCTTACAAGATTCACCTTTAATTTTTTATCAATCTATGTGACTTTTAGAGAGAGCACTTTTACCTTCAAAAAGAATCCCAACATTGCTTAGCATAATGAGCTTTAGGCAAGGCTTTTTAGGTTTTAAAATCAAAGGGATTTTGGTTTCAAAGAATTTAAATTTTCTTGATCAATTCTACAAGATTTTCTTCAACTTGATATTTACGTGTATAAAATTTCTTTCCAAACCATCTACCATAATTTTTGACTTTACAAGTAGTTTGCTACCACTAGTTAATCTAACCAATATTACCAATATGCTTTTTTTTATTTTTGCATTTATCTAAATACTTTAAAATATTTTCTCAATGGGTCCTATGAACATATTAGCATTCATATGAAAAAGATCATGCTTGTGAAAGTAGAAAGAATTAATTCCAAGGAAAAAATGTTAATAGGAAAATGGTCTAACAAAGTAGCATTTGTATGCACTTCCACTTTTTATGTAGGTTTCTAAAAGGAAATATTAGAGATCTAAAATCTATTAAGTCAATAATAAACTCTATCATTTTCTTATTGATAATTACACCAAGTATAAATTTTCTCATTTGAATGAAGTAGAAACAAAGAGTTAGCATTAGAAAGAAACTATCTTTCTTTAAAATTTCACCAATCTTCTTTTTCTTGAAAATACATATTAGGAGGAAAACTACCAAGTTTATCAAAATAACTTTCAACTATATTGAAATCACCTCTAATAATCTAGTAAAATTTAGGAAAATATTGAAGATATTTCCAAAACTCTAATCAACATTTTGAATTATTATGAGCATAAATATTAGAGTCCAAAGTCTCCTTTTTTATATGAAAACTAATCCAAATAACTCTTCCAAAGTCATTAAAGCCAGAATTCAAAACTTTTCTAGTCTAATTTTTGTTAACAAAAATACCAACACCTTGTTTATTAACTTCATGAATAACAGAAAAAACAATAGTGTTTTAAAATACATTTACTAATAGAACTAATGTCATAACCTAGAATCTTAATTTCTTATAGGAAAATAAAATCTAAAGATAAATGTCAATTTAAAAGATACTCCCTGTTAATCTTTTCTTAGGACCTATTAGAAAGACCACAAACATTCCATGATAAAACTAACATTGACATATAAAGAGAAGGCCCTCATCCTTAATATTTCAAGCTCACCATTTATCTCATAATCTATTTTACTAATAGGTAAAAAAATCATTATCTAATAAAAAAAATTTAAAACAATAATAGAGGTAGAAAGAGAATGAGATATCTTTGAAGTTATTAAATTGAAAGAAGTATTTACATACCTCTTCTTTGTATGTTACACTAAGTGAAATCCAACTGCATTAATATTTCTATTGCTAGTCTCTGCTAATATTTTTTTCTAAAGAGAAATTCTCTTTAAATATTGAAAGTTTACTCACATATTTACAATTAAAAGGATTAATAAAATTCTAAGAACGTGTTGAAGAAAATTTCATTTATGCCTACTAAAAACTAACATTATTTGTCTTTTCTGAAAATTGTTATTTTTCTTTAGGAACAACATTTTTATTGAAAATAAGACAAATTCCAATAACATGGCCTTGACAACAATAATAATTGCAACATCCTCGTAAATAATAGTATGTAATTTTTTGAGAAAAATATTGATTACTATCCTTGAGTTTTAATTCTATTTTTCTATATCATAAATCAATCTCTACAAAATTACATATGTGTTGCACATCATCTAGTAATGTTTTGACTCTCTTCTAGATTGTGCCAATGCTACTAATAGTTTCATTTTCAACACTTTAAAAAAATAAGAGGAATTTTAGAGTAATTAGACGACTAAGGATCAAAATCCACTTTTCATTTCCAAGTAATAAAACTATTATGATAATCCATAAAAACTTTAATATTCAATGATTTGTCAACAATTTTAGAATTGGCCATTTGATAAGCAAAAAAAAATTAGAAAAATAGTGGGCAAACAAAACATTAATTTCATAACATTCCATAATAACATGAACCACTAGTGTAAAACCCTTATTTAGGCAAATAAATCCAATAATTTATAGATATATGTTTCCTAAAATGATATCTTTTGAGAGGGATTCATATAAATCAGCATGTAAAACAAAATTAAAATCTTTGGAATTTTTCATAGTCTCTACAATCTAAGAGACATTAGTATTATCTATCTTCAAATTATTCCTCACCAAAAATTTTTTATCATAATACCTATACAAAAAAACCTTCAAGATTAGCAAGAGGTTTACCACATACAATCACAATACCTTTTGGTAGTACTAGATAACTATATGTTAAGTTTAATAAAAGTATTATGAAAATTTAGGTTGGTTCTATGTCCTTGGTAGCACTAGATAACTAACAATAAGGTGTTATTCTAATTGATAAGAATTTTTATTTGGAAGTTCCAAGTCATAAGTTTGATTCTAGTGGGTAATGCTAAGTTATAAAGTTCTAAGGGGACTATATGTCATAGTGTGTACCTATATTACAATTATTTTGGAGTTTCAACACCCCCAAAAAATTTTAGGATATAGGGCTAACATGATTTTTCATGATACTTTTGTTATATTTAATAGTATATTAGGTTAGCTTACTTGTTAGTATTGAACCTATAACTTAAAAATTAGAAATTACATGCTTTAACCAAATAAGCAATGCCTTACTAACATATGGCTAAGATGATATTTTCATATAATTAAGGTAGAACATACAGGTATTTTATTTAAAATGTAATAGCTTATTTATTTATTTATTCTTTTTATCTTTTAAGGGGGAGGGGGGAGGGGGGAGTAGGGGATGTTGAACTTCAAAAAATGAATAATAATATCTTTTAAAAATCAGATAATATTTGAATAAAGATATAATGTACATAAAAAAACCAATAGTTTTGGGGATGCCTTTTTAGGTTTTCATCCTTATAACCGATCTTTAAAAACCTCCCCTTTGGGGTAGGAAAAGTATTAGGCCTTACCCTTGTTCAAAAGTGTCATCATGGGTTTTGACTTCCTATTAAATGATTTCTTATAAATAGAAAAAAAAAACTCTCTCTAGAAATAAAAGAACACATCAATTAGAAATAATGAATAAATACCAATAGAAGCTGAAAATTTCCCATCCTTGAGGCCCCAAAATAAAAATAAATTAATACTCTAGTGATGAGTGGCGAGGTACCCCTATGCTCAACCATATGAATACGAGCATTTCACACAGAATCCGGTCGAATTCCAAGGACTAAGTGCTTATGCGCCCTTGTGGAACAAGGACAAGTTGATTGATTATTATCTTCCAAAACTTACTTGTATGTCACGATTGTATGGTTAAGTAAGCTTGAGGCATTTTATGTTCTATGCTAATAGGGAAAGAGAGAGATAATTAAGTGACTAATTTAACTTAACTACTCATTAACTAAGTTCTAACTAATCCTAACACCAGCATCTGTTCCCACTTGCCATACACATCCTGAACTAGTGCAACACTGTTGGGATTACCAAACGCTAATTGTTACTAGGTTACCAAGCATTACATGCATGCTCAAAGTGGTTGTGCTTGTTTAATTTAATGATTTACTTACTTGATCAAAATGAATTTTTATGCTAATAACAGAAATTTAAAGTGCATAAAATAAAATAAATGCATAAGAAAATAAAATAAAATAAATGCATAAGATAGTGTTGGCATATCTATATGAATCCATATCCCAACCATGCACCCAAGTATTGTATTTATAGGCTAGCATGGAAGAGGCGATATTGGATCTATGACATTAGAGATTATGCCTTGATATTAGATACCCGACATCGTGGCTCTAATATCATATACCCAATATTGTACCCTTGCAAAACATGACTCATCATACCCCCATGACTGAATGAAAACTTGTCCTTAAGTTAAACAAAATGAGGAACAATTTCTTTACAAAATATTGGAAAGGTATGGGATTATTGACTAACTTAATTAAACACAAAAATTGACTTTTCCATGCCATAGTGGTGTTTTACAATAATGGACACATCATAACAAAACAAAAAAATAGGGGAAGTACATATTGTTCCCAGAGGTGGTGGCTCTTCCATTGGCCACTTCCCTTTATTGTCAAGACTCTAAAATGTATAGCAATTTAGGAGCACCTAAAAATTTTCCTCCTTCATTCTTGTATCAGGTACCATTTAGGTTGATGAGCCGATGTGTGCTAGTTAAGAAGAAGCAAACTTAGAAGTTGATATTCATTGGATTATCATGATTCATCATAATCCTAGAGCTTCTTCCTACTAGTATTTGAGAGAGTTATTAGATGCCATGTTGGCTACCCATACTAAATAATAACTTGAACTATTAATCATGAGGGACCTAAATTATAAGTTAAGGGATAGTTATGCTATATGGAGCACTAAGGCAAGTAGCATAGGAGGAATAATCTAATTTATAAAAAGAAGAACTTGATTTTGAATGCACAACTTAGGAAGGAAAGAGTGGAAAGAAAGGTAAGAGATATGTGTATAGAAAAAATGAGTGTTAGTAATGCCTTAGAAGCCTTGAAAATTTGTGTAAAGGTGAAAAGAAAAGAGAAGAAAATAGAGATGTTGACTGTGGAAGAGGATGATAGGATGAAAAGAGAATCTAGTATGGATGATCCTACAATTTCTAGATCCCTCGTATTTCTATTAAGACATTAGGATATTCATTTTTCTTACTTGAGGAGATCACAAAATAACTAATTAACATTTTTGGCTATGAGGCTTTTAAGGTAGGAGAAATTATAGGAGATGATGAGGATGAAGCTAGACCTAGTGGCATGGTTACATGTAAGAAATATGTTTGTTATTTTTTTTTATTTTTAATCTTAGTATTTTTGTAGTTTTTTGTTTTATGGAATGTTATGGAATTTGATGATTTTGTAGGGCATGAATGATAATTCAAGAAAGAGATGTCAAAGTGGAGACTGCATGGGAAAGATGACAACATGGAAAAGGATGAAGACTACAAGCTGAATGAAGAAGTTCTAGGGATTGAGAGGAACCTAAAGCAATAGGAGAAAGCTTTAGGAACTAGAGCTCAAAAGTTGAGAAGACGTCTCCAAGGAATAGAAGACATCTTGATTGAGAGGAAGTCTATCAAAAGAAGACATATCCTAGAAATAGGACATGTCTCTTTTTCAAATAAGATTTCTTCCCAGAGACATCTCCTTAGAGATGTCCCATCCAAGAAGGAGACGTCTCCTCAAAGTTGAAGCTAATTTCAGAAAGATGTCCCAATATTGAAGGAGATGTCTACATTAGCTATTAAATAGCCATTGCATGAATTTCAACATGTTTTCAGAAAATTTGATGCCTTGGGTATTATGCAAGTATTATCAAGATCAAATCCATCATTGTCTATTTTATGCTATTGTACTTGTGTACTTTATTGATCACATCATTTGCATGATTGTTTGTAGAACTACGCTTCAAAGTACAAGGATCTATAATTTAAGTTATACTGGTTCCTTGTGTTTTTGTTTCTCTCTTTCTTGTAGCCCTACAGGGTTGATGTGCTGCTTGTGAGATGGCATCATCATTGAGCTTGTTGGGATCCTACGGGGTTGAGTGTTTAGGGTTTAGGATTTTGGGATTAGGGTTTAGGGTTCTTAAAATTTTAGGGTACTTAAAATTTTGGGTACTTAAAATTTTAGGTATGATCTCATGCAGCTGAAGAAAAGACAGAAAGATAAGAAGAAACAGATCTACAAAAGGCTCAAAACAAACATAGAAGTAAAGCTACTACATAAAGCATTTTTGGGGAGTCTCACTCCTCTTCAGTATGTTTATAGTAGCAATGCTAGAATGTGCTTTGAGAAACAAGTGCATGATGAGAATATGTAGTGTCCCATCTTACAAAGATAACTAAAACCCACTATGTGAAATAATTAAAGTAGGCCCCAGTCATTCAAGCTGAGATGGGGGTGGGAGGTTGCACTTGAATTATTCCTAACAAGGAAAGAACAAAGTCTTCTTGGATTCCTCTAGCAGGTGATTACATTAGGAATGATGTTCTAGAGATAGGGGTATTTTTGGTTTAGTTGAGTAAGTATAGGGTTTAGGAGGGACCTCAAGTTCAAGGATTTAGTGGAAGGACTAAAATCTAGTTTGAAGACAAGAGGAGTCCATTTCCTATTGTGAACATCATAGCATTGACAAAGCTGTTCAAGAAGATGCCACCTAGAGGAAGTAGGGAAAAGGTTGAAGCAATGGACCAAGAAGCAAGAAGGATATCCTCGAGCATGAAGTCATCGATAGAGTTATTGTCGAATCTTCTACAGATCATCGAGACAAGATTCCATGATGAGTTATCATTTAAGATCAACAACAATGAATGATTTCTTCTAATGGTTTGGATGCCAAGAGGAGGAAGGGATGTACTAATAAGCATTCAAGGATTTTTTATAACACTTGATAGATAAAATACTAGTGTTGAAAAATTTAGAACCCTTGAAGAAGGATACATCTAAGATGTTGGCTGAGGTGCTAGATACAGAGGGAGTAATATTGATGGTAGGATAGAAAGAACCATACTAATCAAGCAGCTGGAAGAGGGAATCCTATGAACCACTCCAAATGTCAAAGGCATCATCAATGTACATTTTGGAGTATAGAAGATGACTGGAGCTTGGTGTAGAGGAAATTTGTTTCTCTAACTGACATAGAAATAGGCAAGCATAGAAAACGGAAAAGTTGCTACCCATGGCAATGCCTCGAATCTATTTGTAGAAGATCTCATTAAACTCCAAGAAATGTTCTTGAAGGATCAAAGAGGCAAGCTCCATGATAGCATTGATGTAAAATACCTGCAAATCAAAATGGTTATCATGAAAATATGACTCAACAATATCTCAAGGAGCAATGAGGCCATGATCCTTGGGAATACTAAGATAGAGAGATTCTACATCAAAGGTGAAAAGAAACACATTTTGAGGTAGGAATCTAGAGTGAAGGTCATAGATCAAGGTTGATGAGTCTAAAAGATGGTATGGTTGAGAATAGAGGATGGGGAAAAGTAGGTAGTGGAGTAGGTAGGAGGCTAGTTTAAGCAAATAGCGTGAATAAGAGTAGATAAGATGACCAAAAAGAACAGGTTTATGGATTTTAGGAATTAGGTAGAAAGTATAGATTTTGAAAGTTGAGACTTTCAAAAGGGAATCCTTAAAATAAAATAAAAAAACCCTGAGGAAAGTATTTGATCATAGAGAAAATCTAGCAACAAAGGATTTTCCATGGAATGACATCCACTTGTTGGCAAATGTCTGGATCTAACAATTTTTTGATGGCCTCTTGATAGTACCAATAGGAGTCAAGAATGTAGATACCCATATTTTTATTAGCAGGATGAAGCACAATGCTCCAATATTTCTGGAGTTTATAAAGAGCTCCAAGAAGACATTGAGGGAGTGAAGGACTGAAAGAAAAATCTAAAGAAGAAAGAGCAACCTTGAAAGATGAGAGACAATCAAGAATAGATGTCTCTAGGTGCTAGTTGAACCTATCAATGGGTAGGTTCCACTTGCTTTAGAAATGTAACTTCATCTTAGCAAGACGAATTACCTTCAAGAAAGGTAAAGAAGATTGGCTTACCTCTTTTGGTTTATCTTTGAAGAAGTTGCGTAACTGAAGAAGTTTGGCAAAGGTAGTGAATTCCTTGAGAACTGCACCACAATCCATGAGAAGAGGGCAAGGAATGAATTTAAGGCCAAAACCTAGAACTTTAAGACATCTTGATGAAAAATTATGAATAGCGAAGTTAGAAATGTGATTTTCTACCTCGCGGACCATCTTATGCATGAACAAAAGGTAGGTGTAAGAGTTCTGGGAAATGGCCAAGAGCCAAAAGTTCAACTATGCATGAGAGGGTAGTTTTTGAACTTTCTTGGGAAAGAAGTCTAGCTCAATGTTCTTGGTTGTGGCGTAGATGGTGCAAAGTTTTGCTATTGATGAGAGCATCCTTGGTGTGGCTTTGAGCCAAATAGCCCAAAGGCACTGGAGGTGGAGTTCTTTTTTTTTTATTGTTGGTGGGGCCTAGCTTGGGAAGGAGTTTTCTAGGTTAGGTTCATGCTATTTAAAGAAGAACTTGCTTGTGGTCATTTAGGTCTTAGCTGCGAGTGTCCTTGTTGCTTATGATTCTGCTTCTTATTCTTATTCTATTAAGGGTAGTGGGGTTGAGTAGGCTTGTTGAGGAGGACACCGCGATCCTTCAACCATTCACCAAATTTTTTGAACATGGAATCCCATTCTTGGTGAATGGTTTCCTTTCAAACCTCCTTGACTATAGGACCAAGGTCCAGGTGATCCACTTCAGTCTCCACAATAGAAGCAGCATTCTTTCATATTTCCTTAGCCTTTTGTCGAGCTTCTGCATAAATTTAGAACTGAAGCCCTTCATTAATGAAGGATTCCTCAAGCTTTTTGAAGTATATCTATAGAAGAGCATTAATATAAGAGGTGGGTTGATTACTAGCTGAGATGCATTCAACCAACTTTGAAGAAGCTTCATGCAAAAAAGATTCCAATTTTTGAAGATTGGATTTGATAAAAGCCATTTTTGCATGAAGGTAAGATTCTTGGAGTTTTAGATTATGCTCTTTTTAGAGAGTAGCTAAATCTACTTGAAGGATAGCATCTCCTTTAGGGGTGGAAGCTTTAAGGCTCAAAGTAGCAATGCACAGACTATGAACCAACTTTTTTGAGTGTAGTTGCTCAATTCTCTCTTTATTGTGATAGGAGCGCTCTACATCATGAAGGTGATGCGAAGTCCCTTTGCAATAGTGTTAATCATATCCAACAGAACTTTAGGAATTTGTAGCGAATCTTCATTGGAAGAAGAAGACATTTTGGCATCATTTAACTGTTGACGAAGAAATGCACATTTAGATTGAAGTGTGCTAAGAAGGAGTTCAAAATCTGCAATTTGTTTCTAATAGTGATTTAATTCAATGTGGAGAATGTTTGCTTGAAAAATGTGTTTTGCATGAAGTTCATCAACTCATTGATTGAAGTTTGTGTGAAGTTCTTCTATTTGATGCAAAAACTTGGCTTGATAGAAAGATTCTAGATCTTCTATTGAACCAAGAGGATCTTCATGAACTAGACGATTGGCAAGACATGGACCTATTTGTAGATTCATGTCATGCTTCGCTAAAGTCTCTAGTGTATGAGATCTCCTTTTTGAAGAGCTAGAAGGGGGATCATTACCAAGCACTGCTTGAGATTAGCAGTGCAAGTTTGGACCCTTGAAGAAGAGGCAGAAGGTTGCTGATCTATAGAGCTCATTTTGTTTAGGTAGCAAGATAGAAGAAAATTTTAGGGTACTTAAAATTTTAAGTATGATCTTGTGTAGCTAAAGAAAAGATAAAAAGACAAGAAGAAACAAATTTAGAAAAGGCTCAAAACAAACATAGAAGCAAAGCTACTACATAAAATGTTTTTGGAAGTCTCACCCCTCTTTAGTATGTTTACAGTAGCGATGCTAGAATGTGCTTTGAGCAACAAGTGCATGATGAGAATATATAGTGTCCCATCATACAAAGATAATTAAAAACCACTACATGCAATAATTAAAATCTACTAAATGAAATAATTAAAGTGGGCCCCATTGGTTTAGGCTAAGATGGGGATGGAATGTTGCACTTGAATTTGTTCCTGACAAGGAAAGAACAAAGTTTTCTTGGATTCCTCTAGTAGGTGATTGCATCAAGAATGATGTTTTGGAGACTTAGACCTATTTGACGGAGCTGAGTAAGTATAGGATATAGGAGGGCCCTCAAGTTCAAGGATTTAGTGGAAGGACTAAAATCCAATTTGAAGATAAGAGGGGTCCACTTCCTATTGTGAACATCATCTCATTGATGAAGCCATTCAAGAAGATGGCACCTAGAGGAGGTAGGGAGAAGGTTGAAGTAATGGATCAAGAAGTGAGAAGGATATCCTTAAGCATGAAGTTGCCAATAGAGTTTTTGTCAAATCTGCTGCATATCACCGAGGCAGGATTCCCTGATGAGGTATCGTTTAAGCTCAGCAACAATGAAAGCTTTCTTCTAATGGTGTGGATGCCAAGAGGAGAAAGGGATGTATTGATAAGAATTTAAGGATTTTTGATAACACTTGGTAGATAAAATACTAGTGTTGAAAAAGTTAGAACCCTTAAAGAAGGATATATCTAAGATGTTGGTTGAAGTGCTAGATATAGAGGGAGCAATATTGATGATAGGATAGAAAGGACCATACCAATCAAGTAGCTAGAAGAAAGAATCCTATGAACCACTCCAAATGCCAAAGACATCATTAATGTACCTTTTGTAGTATAGAAGATGACTAGAGCCTAGTGTAGAAAAAAAATTTCTCTATGTGACACAGAAACAAGCAAGCGTAGACAACGGCAAAGTTTCTACCCATGAAAATGCCTTGAATCTATTTGTAGAAGATCCCATTCAACTCCAAGAAATTTTCTTGAAGGATCAAAGAGGCAAGCTCTATGATGGCATTGATGTAAAAGACCTATAAATAAAAATGGTTATCATGAAAATATGACTCAACCATAGCTCGAAGAGTAGTGAGGCCATGATCCGTGGGAATGCTAAGATAGAGAGATTCTACATCAAAGGTGAAAAGAAACACATTTGAAGGTAAGAATATATTGTGAAGGTCATGGATCAAGGCTAACAAGTCTAAAAGATGGTATGGTTGAGAACATAGAATGGGGAAAAGTAGGTAGTGGAGTTGGCGGGAGGCTGATTCAAGCAAATAGCCTTAATAGGAGAAAATAGGATGACCAACAAGAATAGGTTTATGGATTTTAGGAATCAAGTAGAAAGTATAGGGTTTGAAAGCTAAGACTTTCAAAAGGGAGCCCTTAAAATTAGAAAAAAACCTGAGAAAAGCAGTTGATCACAGAGAAAAGCCAATGACGAAGGATTTCACATGGAACAACATCTACTTGTTGGTAGATGTCTGGATCTAAAAACTATCTAATGGCCTCTTGATAGTACCAAGAGGAGTCAAGAATGAAAATAGCCATATTTTTATCAACAAGACAAACCACAATGCTCCAATCTTTCAAGAGTTTATAAAGATCTCCAAGAAGACGTTAAGGAAGTGGAGGCCTACAAGAAAAATCTAAAGAAGAAAGAGCAGTCTTGAGAGATGAGAGACAATCAAGAATAGATGTCTCCAGGTGCTAGTTGAAGCTGCTGATGGGTAGGTTCCACTTACTTTGAAAACATAACTTCATCCTAGCAAGATTAAGTACTTTCAAGAAAGGTAAAGAAGATTGGTTTACCTCTTCTGGTTTGTCTTTGAAGAAGTTGTGTAACTGAAGAAGTTTGGCAAATGCAGTAAATTCCTTGAGAAGAAGTTTGGTTTATGACCCTTGTGTTTCTTAGGGACTCATAATGGGCTCCATGTGTGTAGTTAGTGGATTTGTAGTAGTAAAAGCCATTGTTGATGGTTTTATATATCGAGACTATGTTGTAAATGGCATCAATGTGTTATGATTTGTTGTTTGTGGCACTGCTTGAGTTTGAAGGATGACTATAACAGGTGTGAAATCCATCATAGTAGGGTAGGAAGGAGTGGAATATGGTGGCACCATGTTCATAGAGAAAATAAAAGCATTGAAGGAAGGCTCTATGACCTTGGGCAAAGTTTGTTGGAACAATCCTTCCAAAATGTCTTTAAGCTCAAATTCTACCTTGAATTCATCCTCCTCTCCCTATTGTTCCTCATGGCTATGCTTGTAATCTTCTTCTTCCATAGTAATCAATTGGGCTAGGATGCTAGCATAGATTTTAGTAAGAGGAATTTGATCATATGGGGAAGGGTTGTATTCTTTCCCATCCCTATGTATGAGTTCAAACTCCCTCTTGGCCTCAACTTCAATTCATGAAATTAACATACCTACCTATATGTTAGCACAAATGAAGTTATAGTGATCTTCATTTATAGGTGTGGAATTAAGACTTTCCCCTTTGACTCTCAAAGATTGCCTACACTCCATGATGGCAAGGTCTTTGGGGTCATAGGCTTTCATGGCCTATTGATCTGACCTACCATCATTGTAATTGTAAGGCAACTTAGTTAATCATAGAAGAGACATGGTTATTTTAATGGAAATTGCTCAAGATAGGCTATGAAAAGCAAAAATAACAATAGATTCCAACAATTGAAAATGACAAGCAATCATAGGAAAGAAAAATAGTCGAAAATGGGGTACTTACTAAAAATAGCAAGTAGGGGCATAAGGGGGATAGACTTCCTTACCCAAAATGGAAAGTTGAAAAGGTGGTAGCACACTTTACCCACACTAACCTTTTAGTTGTAACACTCCCTAGTGCCCACATTGGCTTCCTAGCTATCACACCCCTAAATGTGGCAATGGGAAAAGAGGGGGTGAGATGGGGGGATCTCCCATCTTACAAAGCCAACACTGGTAAAAAAGGGGGATGAAAAATATTAAAAGTGTAGTGAAAAGAATGCAAATTTTGACATTTCTAATGGCTATGAATTTTAAATCTTGTAGAAATATGCAAAAATGATCAAAAAAATTACTTACTATAAGTAGTAAGTGGGGGGTAATTGGGGTTTATGCCTTTACCAAAAATGACAAGCTAATAACGTTGGGGTCAAACTTCACCCACGTTAGTCTCCTAGCTATCACACCTCCTCCAAGTATGGAAAGGGAGGGGCAAGAGAAGGCGAGATGGGAGGATCTCACACCTCCCAAAACCAACATTGGTAAAAAGAGGAAAAGTGGGATAGCCAAACTAGAAACCTGCAACTTTCTCAAAATGGTTTTAGAAACTACCAAATTCAACCACAAAGGAAGGGGGAAAGTGCTTGTGGTAGGTAATGAAGGCAACTTTGGTTTTGCAATGAGATTTGTGGCTAAGGTGGAATGTTGGTGTCTGGGTGTTCAATGTTAGTTTTGATTGCTTAAATTCATAGCAAGTGTTGAAAGGCTAAACATCCAACCACCTACAACTTCAACACTAGGGTTTCTACTATAGGGGATGAGGGGTAGTGTTGAGTTTTCAAAGGGGGTTTTAAGGATTTTGCTATAAAAATTAGAAATTTCCAATAGGTAGGCAACGTTGGCTATGAGGGTAATTAGATTTGGCTATAGAAATCAAGTAGAGGCCCTCCTTCTAGCACCAAGAAATTGTTCCAATGAAAAATCTCGATCGCTAGAAGAAACCAAGAATCCTTAGTTACAGGTAGCCTCAACCCCGAATCTCCTAGGACCTCTGCGAGAAAAAAAATGGGATTCAAGCTACACTGTATGATCTGGTAGATCACCTAGGGACTTAAGGGGGTGTAAAACGGGGTTATAATAAAAAGTATAGAAATGCAAATCTATGAAATGATGCATTGAAATATAACAATTATATATGAAATTGTACACAATCTAAAATCATAAATTTCATTAAATGAACAAATAATGAGTTCAAAGATGTGTACAAAATTGGTGCCCAAGAGGAGGGGCAAAATATGGTTCACTTAGGTAGGGGTTCAGAGCCCGTTGAAGCCATGATCAACTCTACAATCTGGTATCTCTACCATTCCTAATGCTATCAAACCTCCTTTTTCTCCATATATCTGTAACGTTGGTTGATGCTAGGGGTTATGAAAATGTGAAGGGTTGGGGTAGCCAAAGTGTACCATGTTTGGATTTGGTGATACAAGGGGGGTAATATTAACAACCAAAGCTCACAGATCCAAAGGGGAGGAGTAACAGGGGATAATAGGTTACAAGGGGTCCATGCTATTAGGCACCAAGAAGCTACATTTTTGCTAAGGAAGCAAGTGCTCTTAGATGCCAAAATGCCAAGGGTGATGAAATGCCAAAGTGTGGAATCTTGACATGGTGCCAAGATGTGGTTTTTATAGTGTTATGACCATGATTTATTCTGCAAATTAGCTTCTAATGGCTAACATGATTGGTTGCAAAATTCGTTGTCAATGGTTGACATGATTGGCTGAAAATTGGTTGCTAATGGCTAACATAATTGGCTGAAAATTGGCTACCAAATTGCCAAAAATTAGCTGCCATGTTTAGGGGGTAGGTGAGATCTACCAACATGCATCCATGTTGTCTGCCCCCTCCATGATGTTTGACCCCCTCTCTCCTAACTTGTGGGGAG
This sequence comes from Gnetum montanum, assembly GCA_015680685.1. NCBI lineage: Eukaryota > Viridiplantae > Streptophyta > Gnetopsida > Gnetales > Gnetaceae > Gnetum > Gnetum montanum. Next base: position 663,259 of record MNCI01037953.1, read on the forward strand.
GAGAAGCATATCAACATTAAGGGGGGATGGGAAGTCAACACTAGGGGTGAAGGTCAAATCATCCAAACTTGGTCATTCCCCTTTCCATGCTAAGGTAGGTAAGTTCTACCCCCTTGCANCCTAAATATAGATACTAGATGGTTTTTTTCACTTGGGGAATAAGGCTTTGGTCACTTATGAAGTATTTTTGAATCTCAAAAGTATGAAATATGTGATATTGTCCCTTTATGAGTTACAACCTTCACATTTAGAATAAAATATTGCCTTGGGTTTCATGGGATGGGATTACAAAGGTTTCAACATGAAAAATTGGTGGTGTTTCAAGGACATCTTACACAAAGCCATCCATGTTTGATAGATTGACTTCACCTATTGGAAATCTAGGATGCAAGGATTCTTAAATCTATGGAGTTTGAAGTATGGGAATCAATTTTGGAAGGCTACACTCCACCTATTGATGGCAGTACTAGCATCATCAAGACCTGCAACAAATGATCTCAAGATGAAAAGGATAAGTTCATGTTTGATTCAAAAGAAAAAAATTGTTTATAATGTGCATTAAATAAATCTAAATTTAATAGGATAGCAAGATGTAAAATGGCCAAAAAAATTTAGCAAATTTTAGAAGCTACTTATGAATGAACCTCTATTGTTAAGTAATCAAAACTATTAGTTTTACAAAGTGAATATGATAAACTCAAAATTAGAGAAGGTCAGAAGATCAAGGATTATTTTTCTAGAGCTAATGATCTTGTTGTAATAATTAGAGGAATCAGAAAGGATCTACTCAAAAGTAATGTAATTATCAAAATGATCATAACTTTGTAATTGAAGTTTAGACCAAAGATTAAAACCATGAAGGAAATCACAAATTTTTCAATTTGAAATTTGAGGAACTTAAAAGTGCTCGTATCACCTATGAAATGAATCTCATAAGTGAAAGATCTATTTAAGAAATACCCATCACCTTGAAGACTATCTCAAATGAGAAGGAGCTCAATGAGAATGATGAGGAAAATGAAGATGAGATTATCTTTCTCACTAGAAAGCTATAGTAACTAATCACTAGAAGGAACAAAGAAACACATCAACAAAAATTCAATCAATTCAAAGGTAGAGAAAGAAGTAAGAATTTTTTAAATTTTAATTTAGATTTCTCTTCTGTAGAATGTTGGATGTGCAGTGAAAGAGATCATATGACCCCTGAATGTCCTAGTAGCTTCAAGAGGCAATTCAAGATTAATTCTAGTTAAGAAGTTAAGAAAACCAACTTCTATACAAGTTGGAATGATGGGGAGTATAGTGAAGAAGAAGTAGAGGAAGATCTAGAAATTCTCATCTAATCTACATGGTCCTTACTGATGGTGGTTCATCAAATGATGAACTTAATGATGATGAGAGGTTTGATTTATTTTGTAAAGAAATTTTAAATTTTCAAAATCTTTGCACTAAGTTAAATAAAGAAGTCAAGTCTAAAGATCAGAAAATATCCTCATTAAACTTGACCATTTTTTATCTTAACAAAAAATTCTCAAACCTCAGTGCTGAGAATGAAGTACTAACCAAATCATGTGAGTAGATGAAAGAAGAACTTGCAAATGTTAAGATAGTGAATGAAAGATTGACTAAAGAAAAAGAGCTCTATGAATGGTTCTTAAACAAGGAAGAAGTTCACAAGAAAAAAGTGGACTTGGATGCTACCACCATGATGAGGAACTTGCACAACCTTCATCCCATCTAAAGGAACCTCCAAGGAATAAGGACACTACATCAAAGGAAGCTCCTATCCAACAAAAAACCCCTCAAAGGTTTTATCCTTATAGGAAAATTAGATGTCATTATTGTAATAAGACTAGTCATAAGCAATGGAAGTGCAATCTAAAGTTTTATCATATGAGTACATGGGCATATTAGAAGACTCCTTGGTTTTATTAAAGGGCATCGAGAAAGGGTTTTATGTAGGATCACAAAGAAGATTGGAAGTCAACTAAAAGGACCAAGGCTATAAAAAAGGAATGAAGAATTAAATGACAAGACCAAAGACATCAAGACACTTTCACCAACAAATTTGTAAGAGGAAGTCATACCTTAGACATTGGGAAAGTTTGGTTCAAAGGAGATTCCTCAAAAGAGGAAACACATTCTCTAGATCTTTGAACTTCATCACCTTCCAACAGCATGACAAGTAGGTAGAGGTAAGTTTTTTTCTTTTTATTTTCAAGGTTTCATAAAGACTATAGACCAATGACAGCTTTCCAAAACCTCATCCTAATTTTTGACAAAAGATGTCTTTCAAAAGTGAAAGATATTCTCTAGCTCTTTGAACTCCATCACTTTCCAATAGCATGACAAGTAAGTAGAGGTAAGTTTTTTTCTTTTTGTTTTCAAGGTTTCACAAAGACTATAGACCAATGACAACCTTCCAAAACCTCATCCTAATTTTTGACAAAAGATGTCTTTCAAAAATGAAAGATGTCTCTACAAAGATGTCTCTTTGATTTTTCAATTGACTGCAAGAAAGACATCTTTGGTAAATAAAAGACATCTATTGTATTTTTAGCATATGAAAAAGACATCTTTCTATCAAAAAAGACATCTCTTTTTTCATTCAAAGCCCTTATTTTCTGGTAGCTATAAAAGACAAAACCTTCTTTTTTATCGTATTCCTTCACAAAGATCCCACAAAGATGACTAGGGCTCCACAATTTGCAGTGATTTTGGCAAAGATGGCCCACAAGAAGATTGGTACATTCAAGAATCCATCCAAAAAATGTGCAAAAGGAAGTTCTAGCAATGCATCACCTTCATACATGCCCCATTTTTGAAGTAAAGGCACTCAACATAGATTTGAAGCTACAATAACCACTACTATTGTTTGAGCATTCTCTTAATTTTCCACTTCATAGACAATAAGATCTATTAGATTATTTCAAGCTTTTAAACTAGACAAGTTTCATTTCTATGAATTTTCTTGTCCCTGAAGTGCTTATTAGAGAATTCTAATATAATATTATTATTTCTAATGTTGTTGTTAGGGAATTCACATTCACTATTGGTGGAATTATTGCTAATGTCTCTCCCTGAATTATAAATGCACTTCTAGGTATTTCTAGTTCTTTTGTATTCCGAGCTACCATTGATACTATTCATGATATCTACACCAATGGTATAATGCTTGTAACTCATGATGAATTTTATGATGTTTTATTTGGGAGAGATATGTCATTTAATAGGGGTCATATTAAGCAAAGAAAGATGACTCTTGATGCCTCCACCTTATCACTTATTGTTTTGTATAACATAATGGTGAAGGGAGGTAGTTACAATTATTTGCTACCACCCCAAGGTCTTGTACTATATTATCTACTTACAAGGTTACCATTGGATTTGAGACACACTCTTTTTTTATACATTTTGAGTCTCTATGTCAAGGAGAGAATCCTTTTTGCCAATGTCATTGGAAAGCTTGTGAGGAACCTCTCCTACTTGTGTAAGAGTTTAGATGAAGTTTGGATTTCTCCTTTCTTCAATGGATAGGTATTTAAGGAGGTCACTACTCCTCCTATCTCTGATAGCAAGGAGGATGCTCTTGTTCCTCCATGACATTCTTCAACAATAGGTCCCTCACGCACATATGACTCTAGGATGGAGTCAAATTCCAAGCCAAAGGCACCCCTAGCTAGTGTATAGGGAGAGCATCATGCTTCCATGCAGTAGTCAAAGCACCATGATCTAGTCCCACCTACTCACACTATTCCATCCCCTACTAATGCTCCTAGCTTTTCTGAGTAACAAGCTATGAAGAACATCTTTGGGATCATGTTCGAATGGATCCCAATTTAGCAACTACTAGCTCCATCAACTCCACCATCTTCCTCTTGGTTTTGAGTGAAGCTTTATCCTAGGTGGGCTCCAGTGTAGCAAGTTGAGTCCTTAGATGAGGACACTGAAAAATCATTCCATCCCAACACTAGTAGTGATGATGAGGAGGAGGAGATTTATCATCCATCTTGAGTAGTGGTGGATTCTAAATCTAAGGATGCTACCAAGGTTAGTGATTGAGACCTCAGTAGGTTGTTTGTTCTCTCCTTTTAGTGATAAAAAAGGATGAGATATTTTTGTCTCTTACATGTGTGATTTTGGACTTTACACATAGGTGATTGATCTATGGATAGTTGTACTATGAGATGCTACTGGACAGTTTGATGTAAAACAATTTGTGGATGGTTATCTCTATGTGTGGTCTATTGATTTTTATTATGCTTATAACTTGACTCATGTCCTATTGAGCCTCCATGCTTATCCTAATCATTGGTTGCCATAGGAATTTATATGTGTTTATGCTTTTCTTAGTATATTTTTTATGATGATTTTTTTTATATATCTATCTATTTGCTTTCTATGCTTTATCCTTTTTGGTTATGTCCAAAAAGGGGAAGAAGTATTATGTGTTATTATTGGAACAAGGCTAATCCATTTTCTTAAGTTTTGGACATTCCCAAAAAGGGGGAGATTGTGGACCTTTTAGTTTTGGTATCTCAAAACATTAAGAAAAGTGGAAGATAAGTTTGATTACATGCTTGTGTGATTGTTGTGCTTGCAAGATAAGAACTTGGATTGAGCAAGGCTATGTGTCACATCCCCATTTCCAAATGATGCAGTTGCCTAATGAAGATGGTGTCTCTTCATAACAAGTGTTATTGTCATCTTAACAAGACCCAAAAAGGGTAGTTTTGATTAAGACCTGAAAGGGCATTTGTAATAATGGACGTTTCTCTTGAGGTAACCTTTGGGGGTTTGACCTAAGGCATTTATACCTAGGGTTAGAGATCATGCCAACATGGAGTTGCGAAGCCTAGAGAGGTGAGTAACGGAAGTTGGGTGAAGTGGGACAAGAAGTGGACTGGCCATCCCTCCTGGCTAGGTTATAGTCCTAACCGTGGTGGTAGTGCTGGATTGCCTCTAAGGAATAAATGCCAAAGGAAGAAAATCCCAAGGAAAACTCTCAGAGCACAATCTGGATATACTTTTCCATATCAATATAGCATTCTTTTCTTTCTTTTTCTGCATTTTTCCTATTATTTTATTTATACATAATGCTAAGTATCACTTACATTTTGCATTTGATATATTTTCTTTTATGCATAATGTCTAATATATTGTATATTTGACATTTGCCATGACATCTGAGGATGGGATGTTACAATTGGTATCAAAGCAAACCACGACCCAAGGACCATTTAGAACCATGGGCCAAACTACAGCATGAACTTAATGATGAACCTTGAAGCCACAACACATGGAAAGCCATTGGTTATCACTGGATGTACCATATATTTGTGATGCAGATTAGAAGATACCTTTCCATTGACTTCACAAACAATGGATCAAGCATTTAGATCCTAACAACTAGTAAAATTTCTTTCATGAATATCATTAATTGATGAAGATTTGATCATACCTCATCAAGCTTCATCAATTACAAGAGATGTTGGTAAGATAATGATACATAAGTCCATGTAACTCTTACCCATCTTAATACTATAATTAATAGTCGATTAGGGTCATTGTTAAATTTCTTTCTAGAAAGTTAGTAACTATGACCTGAATTGATCTTATTTTGTTGAAATTTACTATCCAAGTAATCTAGAATATTCTAAGTTACCATATGTTAGCCTAGAAATGTCAATCCAACAAAATAGGCTAGTTTGGTCCTTTTAAATCTTGAAAAATCAACTTCATTTTTGAACCCTAAAACTATGTCAAATGCGTAGTACCTGTTGAGACGATTCCAACAGTACAAATTTCGTCTCAATCGAACTTACAATTTGAGAAATATTGATGTTTAAAGTTTCTCGTTATATGTGCATTAAAATAATATTAAATTATTAATTTATTATTTGAACAAAAAAAAAAAGGGTTAAAATTTTAGGGTTAGGAATCAACCCAAAATCGCCATTTACCCATACCGAACCCTTACCTTGTCATCGACCGAACCACCAGCCGAAGCAAGATGAAATAAAATAATAATAATAAGTTAAAACAAAAAACAAAAAACAAAACAAAACAAAACTTTTTAAGTGAGAGGGTGCAGGTTCAAACCCTAACCCCCTACTTTAGCAAATATATATATATAGAATTTAAAAAAAACAAATTTGTAACTAGGAGGTCATGGGTTCAAACCACGACCTTCCCAATGTTAAAAAAATCCATTTAAAAAAATAAAATAAAAAAGTAATAATAATAATAATAATTAAAAATAATATTTAAAAATATTTTTTAAAAAATCTCTAAAATACTTATCGAGGGGGAGGTCATAGATTCAATCTCATGCACCAAAATACTTTAATTAAATAAAAATAAAAATAAAAATAAAAAGGTATTATTATTTTTAAAAAATAATGACCAGGAGGTCGTGGGTTCAAACCCAGGCCCACCACCCACAGTTTTAAATATTTTTTTTTCAAAAAAAAAATAAAATAAAATAGATTTATTAAAAATAATTATAATAAAAAATTAAAAAAAAAAAAAATTGACGGCCTGCAAACCCTTAGGAGGGTTGCGATGGGTTTGCCAGCAACAATAGGACCTGTAGGTAGCCATCGGTCGGCAGCCACAGCCATGGCTGACTTGCTACCGCGCTTGGCAGCTAAGGACTGGCCCTTGGGCCAACCCCAAGGGCACCACATCGCGCTGCCGTCTACTGCCATATTGCACCGTGCATGCCTCCGTCGTCGCCACTGCTCAGCTCCGCGCCACGCTCTGCCAACCTGCCCTCGAGCCACACTGCGCTACCTGCCTTCTGCCGTAGTGCCGTCCTGCCACTGCAACTGTAACTCCTATGCTTAAAACGTGCATCGGCTTTCTGCATTTTCGTTGCAGAAATCCTCGTCGCATTTTTCGCAGCCACAGTTGACTGCGCTGCTGCCATTCCAGAACACCAAACCCTCCCTTGCCTGCCACTGCCGTCTGCTTACTACCTACCGAACACACCGCCCATTACTATCTTCCAAGCTGCCCATCACTGCCTCCATTGTGCCCATCACTGCCATCCACGCCGCCAATCACTGCCTCTCATGCTGCAATCACTGCTTCTCATGCTGCCTATCACTATCACCTACGTGGCCCATCACTACCTCCAGTGCCCCATCACTGCCATCTACGCTGCCAATCACTGCCTCCCATGCTGCCTATCACTATCACCCGTCGCACATCACTACTGCTCATCATCGCCTTCAACTCCATGTGGACCTTGAAACAATGCATCACTGTAGTCGTTGCTACAATTCACAACAAAACGGCAGTCGTTGCTACAATTCACAACAAGACGAAAAAATTTTAATTGTCAGTCAATGAAAAAAAATTGACATTTCTGTTAATTAATGGAAAAGTCAAATTTTTATCATTAAGCTATTAGTTTAAATTAAGAATTTGCAAAAATAATTTTCAAAATTAGAATTTTGGGCAATGGTAGCAATAGAGATAAAAATTCCACTATTAAGCACGCTTACTTTGTGGGGAAGTTTTGTTTTTTGTGCTAAAGATCTTAAACTTCCAAAAACATAACTTTAGATTTCGGAAATCTTTTTCAACAACCTAATGGTGAAGTCAAATTCACTCCAAGGAACCTTGAAAATTAGTTTTTACTCCTTGCCTGATATAATGCCTCGAAATCCTTTAAAGTTTAATTTTCACACAATGTGAGCATACAATGTCTATTTTCAACATATGAATAGTTATTTGTAACATTTTTCACCTTTCTAAACTCAATGGTGAGGTTAGATTTATCATCCAAGCATTCTATAATTCAATGATATCATAAATTTAACATTTTAGGCTTTAAAATTTAGTACATAACCCTTACAGATAGTCTTAAGATCACTATGGCATGTTATTAGTTACACTGCTAAAGTCAGTGTTCTCAAGGGGGGTAGAAAGGTCATAAAAAATAATATAGTTAAATATTATTAAAACTTATGTAAAGTAATTATATATTCCTAAAATTGGATAATATAGTTACATATTACTAAATTTATATAATGTCATTAACTATTACTAAAATTAGATAATATAATTATGAAAATAGATAATATAGTTATTTAGTTAATTTAGTTGGTTATCAATCAATGTATTTGTTAAAAGATCAATTGATGTATTAGTTGGAAAATTAGTTGAANACAATATCTGCTATGTTCATCATGAGCCTTGGATTAGCATGAATATCGATACCCACGTATCTTAGCAGAATTAAAAGATTCGAATGCTGATGTCTTATGCTTACAAGAAGTCTTACCATGGAAATTTCTATATCAATTTCAGCTAGATTTGGAAAAGATGGAATACAAAGGTATTTATAAGCAAAAAGGTTCTTGTGGAAGTTCTTCTTTTGAGCTATACAGATTAGCATATTGTAGAAATTACAACATGGATGGTTGTACAATCTTTTATAAAGAAGCCAAGTTTGAATTAGTGCAAAGATTTGAATGGAATTTAGAAAATATGATTTTTGAAATTCTATAAGTTCAAGCAATGGGAAAGAAAGAATAGATTAATATTTCAGGAAAATCACATAGTCGTAGTAGTGATTCTAAAAGTTCATCTATCAAGAAGATGTGTATGTGTGGTTAACACACATTTAATTGCCAAATCAACATGTTCAAATGTTAGACTTTGTCAAAGAGCATACTTGATTAAGCAAATAGAAGAAAGTTTGAAGAAGAAGTTATTCCTAAGTTGTACCGATCTAGTTCCATTTATTCTTTGTAGAGACTTCAATGCCAAAGTTGGAAGTAGTGTTTATCAATTTCTTAAATATGGATCTATAAAGGAATCTTTGGAAGATGAACCTAACTTGAAGAAGATGTTTCCATCAATTCAGCATACAACTCCATTAGCCAGTGCATATTCTACTTACTTTGAATCTTTAGTAGATAAATTAGATTCTAGAATTCAAGAACAGATGATGTTGATGGATAGCACTCATCAAGAACCACAGTTTACAAATTATTTTGCAATGATTAATGAAGATGGGTCAACAACATTCTTCATTGAGACTTTGGGTTATATCTGGTATGATATCAAATTCTTTAAAGTTACCAAGTTACTAGAGTTGATTTCTAAATAAGAAGTTGAGAAGAATCAAGATTAAGCCTTGCCATCACGAACAAGACCATCTAATCACATACCACTTATGGTAGAATTACAATTACTCCCATCAATTCATAAGGTTGATTAAGATCAAGAAGTATCTCACTCTTACTTTTATTTTATGATCTTATTATTTTATTCATTATTTAATTTATATTTCAATTAGATTAATAAACTATTTAAGGAAATGCAAGTTGGGAATAAAGAATTTGCCCTGCCTTCACTTGGATAACTAGATATGAGTTGCACATTATGTGACCTTGGTTAGAACTAGTGATTGGTAGTTGGTAGATCTTTAATTCACCTCTTATCATTATCTTGAAAAACTACGTAAGTATCAAGAAAGTAATATTTAATTTTCAATATAATCTTTCTCACATATATATTATTTGTAGAATAAGCAAGAAAAAACTTCAAGATCAAAGGAGAAATCAAATTATTAGAGCATAGGATCATGAAAGAAAAAATTGGAGTAAGAAAAAGATAAAGAACGTGGATTTGTTCGAGAAAAAATGAAACCTAAGGGGGGTAGATTGTCACATCCCCATTCCCAAATGATGTGGTTGCCTAATGAAGATGGTGTGTCTTTATAACAAGTGTTATTGTCATCTTAACAAGACCTGAAAAGGGTAGTTGTGATTAAGACCTAAAAGGGCATGTTGTAATAACAGACGTGTCTCTTGAGGTAACCTTTGGGGGTTTGACCTAGGGCATTTATACTTGGGGTTAGAAGTCATGCTAGCATGGAGTTGCGCAGCCTAGAGAGGCAAGTAACGAGAGTCGGGTGAAGCAGGATAAGAAGTGGACTAGCCATCCCTTATGGCCAGGTTATAGGCTTAATTGTGGTGGTAGTGTTGGATTGCCTCTAAGGGATAAATGCCAAAAGAAGAAAACCCCAAGGAAAACTCTCAGAGCACAATCTGGATATACTTTTCCATATCAATAAAGCATTCTTTTCTTTCTTTTTTTTTTGCATTTTTCCTATTATTTTCTTTATACATAATGCTAAATATCACTTATATTTTGCATTTGATATATTTTCTTTGTACGCATAATGTCTAATATATCGTATATTTGACATTTTCCATGACATCCAAGGACGGGATGTCACACTATGAACAAAGAACGATGAATTCAAAGGATAGCAAATATCTTAGTAGAATTGTAGTGGTTTTAGGAAAAGACATCTTCAAGAAATAGAAGATGTATTTTATTAGGGAAATACATCTTCCACCAGGCAAAGACATCTTTGCAGAATGTAGGCCAAGTTTAGAAAGACATCTTGCACAAGACAAAGACATCTTCTAGAATGGAGATTTCAGAAAGATGTCTTTCATTAAATAAAGACGTCTTTCCAGAATGGAAGAAATTTCAGAGAGACATCTCAAGCATGACTAAGATGTCTTTCATTATTGTTAGTCACCATTGGTTAGCCATTACATGAGTTTCAAGATGAATTTAGAAACATGGTAGCTATAAGAGGATTTGATGTGCATTGGGAAATGGGTAAGCTTGTTGTGTGATCATTTGCAGTCATTGAATTCTCTATTGCTTCTCATTATATTATTGTTTTAGCATTGTAAGGCATTGTAAAGTGTGTTGTACCTAAACCTACAAGGATCAACAAATTGTGTTGCAGTTATTCCTTGTAATTGTTATTATCTTGTTGCCCTGTGGGGTTGATGTGCTTGAGCTTATCACAATCCTATAAGATTGAGTTGTTCGTGCTATGGTACAACACTTCAATGTAGAGCTTAAGATTATAAAGATTGTGGAAGCCTTGAGACCACATTTCCAAGCCTGATGGGACCTTGCAGGGTTAAGTGATTAGTGCTATGGTACAACACTCTGGAGCAAGGCTTGAAGACTATACAAGATGTGGATCCTTCAACCACATTTGAAAGCAACAAAGTCTAGAGGTTTGCTTGTGATCTATCCTTCGAGTGTGGACTACCCAAGTTGGGGAACCACATTAAAATTGGGGTGTGTGATTTGTTTCCTTAAGAGTTAATTTGGAGAACTTATTCATCCCACATCCCCCTTCTAAGTTCAACGATCCATAGAAATCACTCCCAAACATATGCACCTACCTTCAAAACCCTAGTTTCTTAAAAATGTTCACACAAGTCCCACTGAACTCAATGATCATAATTGAAAAGTGGGACTATGCTGAGTGAGTGGGAAATTAATTCATGTAAAAACTCAAATTTAAGGTGGGCCAAACTAGGTGCCTATGTGACTAGCGAGTAAAAATCATACCACTCTTGGATTTGAGCCTTCTCATAGTGACTATGCTAGGGTTTAAGCATCCAAAGGTCTTGAAATGGATTCCAACCTCCAAATATTGTCAAACCCCACCTCATAGCCCTCCATACATATCATGAAACCTTATGTCCAAAATGAAAAACTAGGTGTTAACATTGATGAAAATTGAACACCAAGGAAGGCTAAAACTCATAACAAAACCTACTATTTTGCGAAACTACACTGATTAATAGCCTGACTATGCTAGTTGACATAGTCCCAAGTGGAATAGTGTTTCCTACCATCAAACAAACTTCCAACTAACTCTAGAATTATCACACCATGCACCAAACCTTGGCCAAAGCTTCTAGCAACTTCAAAATCCCACAAAACTAGTCAAAGAGCACCAAAAATCATTTCTCTTGCATGGACTACATTGGGGGAGGTCTCACCTATGTTGGCCAACATATTTGAGTAAGAAATGAATACCAAAATCTAGAAATAGCCTCCAAAATGACACACCTTAAACCCCAGAGTCTCTAGTACACCTAAAACCCAAGGAAACCAAGGAAAAATGGAAAAATTTCTTCTCCCACCTTTAAATTATGCTGGAGATAGCTAGGACTATGCTAGCTAGCATATTCCCCATGTAGTTAGAAGGGAATGAATCATTAAAGCCTAAAAATAACCTTCAAACTAACATTTCTTGACATTAACACTCCTTTGGAATCTTTGGTGACCTTGCATTGGAAAATTATGAGACAAAAGCAAAAAAAAATCTCATTTCCACCTTGGGACTATGTTGACGAAGCTTGGGACTACATTGGCCAATGTAGCCCCAATGCAGGCCCACTTCCAAAGTATCAAAATAAGTGAAGGACATGTCAAATAAGCTTTCCAGTACTTCATTTCAACCCCAAAACCCTACTAGAGATGTCAAGAGTCACTAAACACTGCAACTTGAGTCAAAAATGGACAAACTCATCATGCATCCTACATCTATGTTGGGACTATGTTGGCCAATGTAGTCCAGTGGTGTATGGCCATTTTGATAGTCAAACAACCATCAGAACTAATCATCTTGGGCTTGAAACCCTAGTTCTAAACACCATTGATCCAAAAACTCAAAAACACAATCGATCAACCATGAAATTTTATCAAAAGATAGGATTCATCTTACAACTATACTTAAGGAGTTCTAGATGATGTTGGCCAGCATAGTCATGCTCCTAGGATGATTCAGCTAGTGATTTGACATTCTAAATAGCCTAGAACCTAGCTTGAAAACCTAGAACCTTTTTTAGCCTTACCTAGCTGTAATTACACCTCATTTTGATCATATAAATGTCAAAATTACCTCATCAACACTAGAATCATCATTTTAGTATTCAAACAACACCTAGAATCAACCATCCTAAGCCAAAACCCTAGATAGAAATACCAATGACCCTAGGAACCCAAGAACATTGTGAATTTACTATAAAAATCCATTGAAAGCTAAGATTCACAACAGGTCATGACTACATTGGCTCATGTAGTTCCAACGTAGTCATAATTGGGAATTGATGTAATTAGTATCATGACATATCGAATGACCTAAAATTTGACTTGAAACATCTTGAACATTGCTCGATATGATCTAGTCATAATTTTACCTTGTTTTAATCATGGGAATGCTAGATTCCATTTATCTACACTAAGGTAGGCTTGGGACTATGTTAGCTAGTGTAGTTTCAATGTATTCCATACCCTAGGGTGGTTAAACCATCAAAAAACTCCTAGAATGGCCAAAAACTTGGTTCTAAAAGCCTAGAATCCTGAAATCCTAAGGCTACCTATAGTTTGATCTTGTTCAACCCATAAAAAACCTATATGTTGGCTCAACTATGCTGGAGTAACCCTCAACTATGCTCACCAGCGTAGTCATGAGATGTGGGTGAAAAAATCCATCTTTCGAAGCCCATTTTGACTACTAAATGGCATATTTAGTCCTCCCTAGACCTTGCGCTATCCTAGGAATTTGGTGAAGTATAATTTTGAACTCTAAAATCCCAAAAACCCACTTTTCCCATGCATCTATGCTAGGACTACGTTGGTTAGTGTAGTCCCAACATAGTCACCAATATTTGCATCATTTACAACTTTTCAAGGATCAAAACTATCTCAAAATTCATCAATCTTCAATCCCAATCCATTGCACTAGCCATACACACCATCATGACCCTAAAACTGGCCATAAAAAACCTAGAAAACCATCTACTATCACCATCTATGCTAGGGCCTAGTCTAACTATGTTGGCCAACATAGTCCCCAACATATTCACAATAAAAGATCTTAATTTTAACATTAGACTACCTTCAAATGACCTCACCAAGTTTCTAAACACATCTATCAACCCTGTAGACCTACACCATGACCCGCTAAGTCCTAAAACTCGCAAAATATAACTCTAGTTGACCAATATTGACCATGTTTTACCTTATGTTTTCTACCTTGATTTATTTAGCCTTATTTCACTATGGTTTGGCTCAATTTGACCTTGTTATGCACTGTTAACCTTCATTCTTTGGCCTTATGTTGTCATTTGGCTTCATTTTTTGTCATTGGAGCATCACTTGGTCCCATTCCACCAAGTTTTCCCATTTTTGACCATTCTTTGACCTTATGTAGCCTTTTTTTCATCTTTTTCATCTTCACCTATCTCTTATAACATTTTTTAACCTTGTTTGCATCTCATTTGATCATGAAATAACATGCTTTGGCTGATCCATGTATAGTTGCTAAAGTAATTTATATCATTTTAGCATTATTTACTCATTTTATCCAAGTGTTACTTAATGTGCTTATGGTTGATATGTAGGATTGGAGTATGGACACATGAAAGCAAATTAGTTTACCATTGAACCTAAATGGACCTCATGGTGATGTTGAATGATTTATTGATCTTAATTTACTAGATCTAGAGCTTGAGAGTTTTGTTGACCACATAGCCTCAATAGAGAAACCTCTAGAATGGCCTGAATACCTAGTCAAAACCATTGACCTTGAGGCTAGCAACATTACCAAGGACTCTCCTATTGAGGTTCCTATCACAACACACAATGGTGAGGAGAAAATACTAAAATTAAGTTTCTCACTAGAACCTCAACAGGATCAAAACATCACCAAGGTCCTTCAAAATAATATTAAAATCTTTTCCTAGTCATATGAAGATATGCTAGGTCTTGACACATGTCTAGTGTAACATAACATTATACATGATCCTAGTATTAGATGAGTTAAGCAAA